>NW_026844149.1:371581-531581 GCF_029531705.1 Pantherophis guttatus | reverse complement strand
TTGGCTGCTTTCTTGCAAACGTTTCATTACCCAACTAGGCAACATCACCAATGCTAGAAGGGAGTAGGGTTTGCTCTCTCATCAGCCACCAACAGGGATTAACACCAAGATTAATACTAAAAAAATCAGTAAGTAAATAATAATCCGGTCAACATAACTACCATCTCAGATAAACAAGTTAACAGCAAACAACAGCCTAACCAAGGAAACCCCAAGGCCACGCCCACCAACATTAACAGGCCAAGCCCCTTTTGTGCCTAAGCAGAGAGCAAACCCCACTCCCTTCTAGCCCTGATGGTGTTACCTAGTGCGGTAATGAAATGCCTGAAAGCTAGGCTTCCCCCAGGAAACGGCCCCCCCAAAGGGAACCAACCTCTTGAGTGACAAGGTTTTCAGATCGGTCAAATCTTTCCCCTCAGATTGACAGGTCCTTCCAACAGGAGAAATGCAGATCTGCAGATTTACCTTCAGGCCCCGCCGGAAGAGGAAAGTCGCCTGGCGCGAATCTTTCTGCTGGTATAATTTATTCCCAATTCTGGTGGAAAGGGACTGTATGCTCGGCCTGTAAATATAGCAAATAATCATGACTACATAATCCTTGAATCATTTATTGCAAGGGATGGGGGAACCATGGCCCTTTTAAGGCTTGTGGACTTCAACTCCCAGAGCCATACTGGCTGGCTCAGGAATTCTGGGAGTTGAAGTCCACAAGCCCTAAAGGGGTCGTAGTTCCCCAAATCTGATTTATTGCCACGATACAGGTATTTATTTATTTATTTTATTTCTATACCGCCTTTCTCCCGTAGGACTCAAGGCGGTGTACAGTCAAGAAAAATATACACAAACATCATAAAATTGTTAATTAAAATTATTATAATTATTAGAATTTTAAAATTATTATTATAATACTGACAGGTATGCTGTCAGGATTTAAAAGGGATGCCCTAATTAAATCATGAGCCTCTTGAGCCAAGCTTCAAAAATATTAGGAGCTTCATGTCAGCACCTTCCCAATTGAAGCCAGCTCTGACCCTACGTAATTTACGCCCCAATTATGATCCGGTTTCCCGTCCCCCCCACGATGTGTCATCAATCACATTCCCAACGGAGCAATCTTCGGTTGCTGTAGGTAACCCTGGGATACAGCCTTGAGAGAGATAAGTCTGGAATGTGCATCTGTCTTTGGCTGCCATGCCGTTTGGTCGGTTTCCCATCCCCCCTTGCTTATGGCAACTCGAGAACAGGCCAGGGATGCTTTGCGAGTTGACATTTTCCTTGATTTACAACAATCTGTTTAACGACCATTCAAAGTTACAGTGGCATGGAAAAAAGGCCCAGTCCTCGCTCTTACGACTATTACAGCGCCCTCACAGTCAGATGGTGAAAATTCGAGTGCTTACAACCACCATGGATTTAAGACAGTTGCAATGTCTTGAAGTCACGTGACAAAACCGTTTGCGACCTTGCCAAGAAAAAAGGCGGATCTACTTAATGACACGATTCACTTAACGACAGGTGCAAAAATGGTCATAAAATGAGGCACGACTCGGTTTATCACTTAACAACAGTTCAGGGTTAATTGTGGTTGTTAAGTTGAGGACTATTTGCATTGTTGCAGAGCGACAAAAGGGAATTTCCTGAATTGAACAGGTCACAGTCTAAAATTTTATCAGGTAGAGAAATAAGAGCCGATTCAAGCGGAGTACCAACAGATTCGATGACCGTTCAGAGTTATAACGGCACTGAAAAAAGTGACTTATGACCATTTCCCCACACTTATGACCGTTGCAGCATTCCCATGGTCATGTCATCAAAATTCCGACGCTTGGCAACCGACTCGTATTTATGATGGTTGCAGGATCTTGGGGTCATGTGATTCCCCTTTTGTGACCTTGTGACAAAGCAAAGTCAACTGAGAAATCAGATTCACTTAACAACCGTGTGACTCACTGAACAGTTGTGGTGAGTCACTAAACAACTGTGAAAAGAAAGGCTGCAAAACGGGGCAAAATTCATTTAACAACTGTCTCACTTAGCAAGAGACATTTTGGGCTCAATGGTGATCATAAACCAAGGATTACCATGTTTCCCTGAAAATAATCATCTCCAAGCCTTACTCCCAAGTCGACCCTGTTTCCTTAATTGTTCCTGACTTCTGGCAGCTCTGCGTATGCGCACACCGGGAACAGGCTCACGCTGTTCTTCAGCCTCGCTGATGTCAGACTCCGGAGGCATCAAAGAACTACCAGATGGTCTTGGCCTCCTCTCTGCCTACGACGCAGAGCCCTCGTCCGAGCCTTCCCCAGACTCCAGGACTGGCCCACGTTCCTCCTCAACCTCCTCACTGTCTGAATCTGCTGCCAGCTCTGCTGGCCGCTGGCAGGCCACAACACCTGCCTCCCCACCACTCGCCCCATGGCTGATGAAGATCTTCACTGGGGCTTATTTTGGGATAGGACTTATATTAGGCACATGCTAAAAAAAAAAAATCAGGCTAGGGCCGTGATGGCGAACCTGTGGCACGCGGAGCCATATTAGTGGGCACACCAGCTCAGCTCTGGGGCGCATGCGCGCGCTGGCCAGCTGATTTTCGGGCCTTCTGGGCCCACCAGAAGTAGGGAAACAGGCTGTTTCCTGCCTCTGGAGGGCCTGGGGGGTGGTGGGGGTGGGGAAGGCCCGTTTTTCTTTCTTACCTGGCTCCAGATCCTCTCTGTGTATCTGGGAACGGCGAAAACAGTCTTTCCCACTCCCTTGGAGGCCCTACGGAGGCTGAAAGGGCCCATTTCCCCACTCCCGATGGGACAGGAAGTGACATTTTTTCCTGTCCCCAGCCTCCAGAGACTCCTAGAGAGGCTCCTACAGACTCCTAGAGAGGCTCCCAGAGACTCCTAGAGACGTTCTGGAAGCTGGGGACAGCAAAAAATGTCACTTCCTGTCCCACCGAGAGTCGGGAAATGGGCCCTTTCAGCTTCCGTAGGGCCTGCAACGGAGTGGGAAAGGCTGTTTTCGCCGTTCCCAGATACACAGAGAGGATCTGGAACCAGGTAAGAAAGAAAAACGGGCCTACCAGGCCATCATGTGCCAGGAGTGGGGGGGAGGGGGTTGCACACACGTGTGTAGGCACGTACGCGCGCAACCCTTCCCAGCCCCCCCCCTGCTGGCACGCAATGGCAAAAAGGTTAGCCATCACTGGGCTAGGGCTTATTTTCCGGTTAGGTCTTATTTTCGGGGAAACACGGTACCCGTATAACGAATCCCTTTCTTTATATCTGGAGGCTTCCCCCAAGGTCCAAACATCAAGGAAGCTTCTCCGAAAGGACCAGACAAGCTTACCTTCGATTTAACAAGGTAGGTCTTCGGAACCGGGCTCCTTGCTTCCTCTGTAATTCGGGTTGTCTCTGGACGGGCATCTTCCTTTTCAAAACGGAGTAATTCCTCTGCAGGTTCTTTAGGGAGATACACAAAAGTCAGGTGTGTGCATATCCAGAGGAAGAAAAAGAAAATCAAAGCCCCTCCCCCCCCAGGTGCTTTTTCTCTGGATTTTCTTGTTTTTTTTCTTTTGAAGACGTTTTGCTTCTCATCCAAGAAGCTTCTTCACCTCTGACTGGATGGTGGGGAATGGAAGGATTTATACTCCTTGCAGACAGCTGGTTATTTGCATCCTTTTAAGAGGGGTTGTTGAAGCACTTGGAGGTTTACCTGCGTCCTCAGGATCACCTGAGTGGTGCAAAGGGTTCCTGTAGCTTGCAATTTTTCCCTCTGGAAATCCATTCCTGCTCCCACACCATTCAAAGGGGGTTCATCCCAAATAGTATAGCTAAAAGATAAACCTCCAAGTAGCCTCAACGACTCTCTCAAAGGATGCAAATGACCAGCTGTCTGCAAGGAGTATCAATCCTTCCGTTCCCCACCATTCAGTCAGAGTTGAAGAAGCTTCTTGGATGACAAGCAAAACGTCTTCAAAGAAAAACCAGGAAGTCCAGTTGCCTCTTGAAAAAAAGGCACCTTTGGGACAACTGTGACCAGGATGACTGAGAATCTCCATTGACATTTACCATCAAACTACAATTCCCAGCAGCCCTTGCCAGAACATTGAGAGCGAGAACGGAATAGAACTGAAGTTCAACACTATTTGAGGGACCTTTCTACATAGATTATTTTTAAAATGTCTTAATAATGATAAGACGGACATTCCCAAATTAATTAAGGGGATGAGGGACTTAAGTATTCAAAAGCAATCAGGTCTCAAACAGGCTTAAAATACAATAGATTACAATAGACCTTGAATCAAAGCCCCCCCCCCCTGCCCAACTAAACAGAGAAGCAGATCCCAAGATCTCGAGGTTAGACCGGAGCTATATCCCCATCCTAGGAGAAGCCTGGAGATCAGGCAGGAAAATGACTTCAAGGATCAAGTGAGGATTCTAAAGAGAAACACTCGCCTGGGGAATTCTGGGAGTTGAAGTCCACAAGTCTTAAAAGTTGCCTCGTTTGGAGACTCCTGACCTAATGCAAGGCTCTGGGAATCATTAATGTCAGGTACAGGTAGTCCCTGACTTAGAAAAGTTCGTTTAGTGACCTTTCAAAGTTACAATGGCACTGAAAAAAGTGACTTTTTCACACTTATGACCGTTGTGGCATCCCCAGGGTCACGGGATCGAAATTCAGACACTTGGCAACCGACTCCTATTTACGACGGTTGCAGTGTCCCGGGGTCACCTGATCCCCTTTTGCGACCTTCCGACGAGCAAAGTTAAGATTCACTTAACAACCGTTCGACTAATTTAACAACTGCGGTGATCCATTTAACAACTGTGGTGAGGAAGGCTGTAAAAAGGGGGAAAACTCGCTTAACAAATGTTTCACGTAGCAGCAGAAATATTGGACTCAATGGTGGTCGTAAGTCGAGGACTACCTGTACTAGACTGATGTTTCTCGAGCGTAGCCATTTTAAGATGGTGTGGACTTCAACTCCCAGAATTCCCCAGCCAGCCAGCAGGCCATCACAGCCAAGTGACTTAAAAGAAACTAAAACAATTTTCCTCCCTTCCACAAACTGTATTGAACCCACCCACTACCTTTTCACTGAGAGGCGATCTATTGAGGGGGCTGATGCCTTTGTGAGCCCCCAGGGCTTTCCTTGCCGCCAAGCCTGTCTTAATGCCGTAGGCACGCCTCTTCCCCGGCACCTGCTTTCGACGTCCTAAGTAGTTCTTGCCAAAACCTGTGAGGAAAGGAAAAAAAGAGAGAAAGAGAAAGAAAGAAAGGGGGGAGGGAGGGAAGGAAGAGAGGGATGGAAGGAAAAAAAGAAGAAAGGAGGGAACAAGAAAGGAAGAAAAAAGAAGAAAAAGAAAAGAGGGAGGGAGGCAGGAAAAGTTACAACCATTCGTTTAGTGACCGCTAAAAGTTACAACAGCACTGAAAAAAGGGACTTATGACCATTTTGCACATTTATAAGCGTTGCGACATCCCCGCCGTCACCCGATCAAAATTCTGACGCTTGGCAACTGGCCTGAACTTATGACGGTCGCAGTGTCCTGGGGTCACGCAATCCCCTTTGGGTCACCAAGAAAGCCGGATTCACTTAACAACAACTGCGTTGCTGGCTTAAAAAGCACAGTGATTCACTTAACGACCGTGGCAAGAAAGGTCATAAAACGGGGCAAAAACTCACTTCACCAATGTCTCCCTTAGTGGTCGTTAAGTCGAGGACCACCTCGACCAACGACCAATTACTTTAGTTGTCTCTTATCTGGCCCAAAACATGGGCCTTGGACGGTTTCAGGGAAAACAAACCACGGTCCAAACTCAACAAACCTGGATAGTCTTGCATTCCCCACTTGATTCTCCTCATCCGGAACTGTCGCGTGCCGTTCTGCGGAAGGCTTCTCTTCATCTTGGGGGAATTTTGCTTCCTCTCTTCTCTCTTGTTCAACTTAATTATGTCATCTGCGAAAAGAGAAATCCGTTTGGCGTTGAAGAATGTGGCGGCCCAGGCAAAGCGCCCAGACAGGTGGTCCTCAACTTACAACGGTTCGCTGAGTGCATAGGTGGGTTTCACACAGAGGTGGGTTGCTACCGGTTCTCCTGAACCGGTAGTGGAAATTTTGAGTAGTTTGGAGAACTGGTAAATACCACCTCTGCCTGGCCCCGCCCCCAATCTATTCGCTGCCTCCCGAGTCCCAGCTGATCGGCTAGAAGGAAAAAATCAGGGCTCACTTGACAAAGAAAAGAGAAAAGAAAAAAAAAAACAAGACACCGTCACTTTAAATTGAGAAGCCAAGAAGCCTCCCAGCTGATCGGCTAGAACCGATCTGCTCCTTGTAAACTGCTCGGTGGTGGTAGATTGGCAATTGAGGCCAAGCTGCCTGAAAGCGATTCCCGATGCTCTCGGTGGTGGCCGAGCGGCAAAAAACTGTTTAAACTCTTGCCGCGGCATTTCAAAGAGTCGCCCTACAGCTGATCAGCGGTAAAAGGCAGTGTCGTGGTAGACTGGTGCACTCCAAAAACAAATGGGTAGACCGGTACGGCTCTGCAAGCAGTTAAAAGCCTGGTAGACCAGTACCTCTGCTAAATCCTAAAGAATTATTTGGCCAAAAAACCCACAGTGACTCTGAGATAATTGAACAGACAATGGCTGAAAGCCAGATCTGCTAGAGATGTTTCTCTCAGGCCGACTGAGTCAAAACTGGGCCTGAGAGGAAGGAACAAGGGGCGTGGTCAAAAAACTATGACTCCCCTTGACGTGAGTGACATTGAGTTGACCACGCCTACCCAGTCACATGACCCTAAAGCCACGCCCACTGTCACATGACCATCAAACCACGCCCACAAAATAAGCCAGGCCCACAGAACTGGTAAGTAAAAAAATTTAGAATCCAACCCTGGTTTCACATATTTTTACCACCAGTTCGCCATACGCGCATCTTCCACGTATGTGCCCAGAGCCTTAAGCGCACGCACCCAGCCTTCCACGCATGCATTTTGCTCATGCATGCGCCTTCCGCGCACGCACCCAGCCTCAAAAATGTGGCTAAATAGGACAGCATAGTGCTGGGGCTGAGATCTCTGCTACCAGTTCGCCTAAACCGGTCTGAACCGGCTGAATACCACCTCTGACTTAGTGACCGTAGCAAAGTTACAACCGCACTGAAAAAAAATTGACTTGGGACCGTTTTTCACGCCCTACTACAACCGTTGCAGCATCCCCAGGGTCACGTGATCAAAATCCGCTTGACAACTGGTTCATATTTATGACAGTTGGGTGTCTCCCAAAGTCACGCGAGATTCCCTTTGGTGACCTCCTGACAAGGGAGAGTCAATGGGGACGCCAGATTCACTTAGCAACCGTGTGACTCACTGAACAACCGTGGTGATTCACTTAACCAAGGTGGCGAGAAAAGCCATAAAATGGGGCAAAATTCACTTCACAAACTTCTCACTTACAAACGTAAATTATGGGTCGCACCGTGAGGACTTCCTGTAACCCTTCCACCAAGTGCAGGAAATGCTGCAATTTTTATTCGGTCCCCAGGAACAGTAAATCAAAATCCTGAATGGATCATTTAAATCGGGGATGGGGAACGATGGCCCTTTTATATGACTTGTGGGCTTCAACTCCCAGAATTCCTGAGCCAGCCATGATGGACTTCAACTCCCAGAATTCCTCAACCAGCCAAGACAGACTCCCAGAATTCCTCAACCAGCTATGATGAACTTCAACTCTCAGAATTCCTTAACCAGCCATGACGGATTCCCAGAATTCCTCAACCAGCCATAATGGACTTCAACTCCCAGAATTCCTCAACCAGCCACGCTGGCTCAGGAATTCTGGGAGTTGAAGTCCACAAGTTATAAAGAGGACATTGTTCCCCACTCCTGATTTAAATTAAATCTTGTACGGTCCAGTTAGTATTACTGCATACCGTTTACCATCATCCACAGCCCTTCCCAGAGGACAAATCACAAGTCAGCAACCTACAGCCTTCTGTTGCTCTCTTCACAGCACCTACCCAACCTCTGGGGATCCATTTATTCTAAATTGCATCAAGCTAGGAGCCTCAGAACATTTTGGCCAGATTAACCTTGTGCTCTGCTGGTTTGCTCTCCGTTGTAAGTGCTCAAGATAGAAACCACAGACCGCAACAGCTGGAAGGGAACGGAAGAGCAAACCAGGAGCTGAAGGGATCCGCTCCAAAAACAGGGAGCAGGCAACTCCTTGGAAAGGTGGGTCTGTACTAATCTTAGGCAGTAAGGTGGCTGGGTGACTTTGGCCCAATGACCAGGAGACTAGTGAGTTCTAGTCCTGCCATAGGCATGAAAACTGAGTAACTTTGGGCCAATCACCAGGAGACAGTGAGTTCTAGTCCCACCTTAGACAATAAGCTGACTGGGTGATTTTGGGCCAATGACCAGGAGACAGTGAGTTCTAGTCCCGCCTTAGGCATGAAAGCTAGCTGGGTGACTTTGGGCCCATCACCAAGAGGCGAGGAGTTCTAGTCCCGCCTTAGGCAGTAAGCTGGCTGGCTGACTTTGGGCCAATCACCAGGAGACGGTGAGTTCTAGTCCTGCCTTAGGCAGTAAGCCGGCTGGGTAACTTTGGGCCAATCACCAGGAGACAGTGAGTTCTAGTCCCGCCTTAGGCAGTAAGCCGGCTGGGTGACTTTGGGCCAATCACTAGGAGACAGTGAGTTCTAGTCCCGCCTTAGGCAGTAAACTGGCTGGGTAACTTTGGGTCAATCACCAGGAGACAGTGAGTTCTAGTCCCGCCTTAGGCAGTAAACTGGCTGGGTAACTTTGGGCCAATCACCAAGAGGCGAGGAGTTCTAGTCCCGCCTTAGGCAGTAAGCTTGCTGGGTGACTTTGGGCCAATCACCAGGAGACAGTGAGTTCTAGTCCCGTCTTAGGCAGTAAGCTGGCTGGGAAATGAAAGTCAGGATTCTTCCGGAATTAAACGGATGGAAAAAAACAAAAAAGGTTAGGATGGGGGAAAAAAATGCCCTGAGCAAGGATTGGACTCCGTGGCCCATGAAGCCCAGCTCAGCCCGACCATTAATTCAGTAAAACGAGAAATGAGATCTGCAAAAAAAAAGGGCATTTTCCTCCTTCTCTGGTTGAGAGGCTGAAAAAAGCTTTTGTGTGGCCCAAAGGGACGAATTCAAATCTGACCCGCTTACGAAATCTCTCCGTGATGGCTCCCCGGAGACAGTTTTTTTCCCCCAATTCATTTCCCAACGTTATTAACTCTCTTTAACAAATAGCTTTCTCCCTGGAGCCGGCCCGCGATCAAATAGGCGATGTTAAGAGAAAAACAAAACGAAGACGGTGGAGATGAATTGGCTAAATTTCCTCCTCCGGCCGTCCCTCTTTTTTTTTTTTTTGGAAATCTGAAGTTGAAACAAGGGCGCCCGAAGATTTCTAAGCCGGGATATGCTGAGTTGAATGACAATGGCTTTTGGGTCAAAGGAAATCAGGGACGCTCAGAAGTGCTAAGAGAAGTCTCACCACCTTGGCGTCTTTGCAAGTGGAACCTATTTTTTTTTTTCGGTGAAAGCATCTTAAATTGGCTCTTGTTGTTCTCCGTATTTAAACATTCAAGTCTCCGGCTGGCAAAAGAGAATTTAATTTCAATTCGTTGCCACGAGAATTGCAGGAGACAGAAAAGCTCCAATAGAAGAAAAAGGCCAACTATCCCTATCCCTATCCCTATCGCTATTCTATGCTATTATATTATACCAGGAGTCGGCAACCCGTAGCTCTGGAGCCGCATGTGGCTCTTTCGTCCCTCTGCTGAGGCTCCCTGTTGCTGGTCGGCTCCACAATTGATAGTTTCGGTTAGGACAGGTAGAGGAAAAAGGGTGCTAGGCTAGGAGGAGACTCTATGGTGGGGGAACTGGACTTCTGGTCGGCAGAGGAAAAAGGACGCCGTGCTAGGAGGAGACTCTATGGTGGGGGAACCGGACTTCCGGTCGGCTCCAGAATTGAATGGGGGCTTCCGGTTAGGATCTTTGTGGCTCCTTAAGTGTTTAAGGTTGCCGACCCCTGTACTATACCCATGATGGCGAGCCTATGGCACGTGTGCCACAAGTGGCACGCGGAGCCCTCTTTGCAGGAAGGCGAGCCGTCGCTCAGCTCAGCTCCACTGTGCATGTGCGCACGCCTCCCGCCGGCCAGATGATTTTTGGCTCTCTGGCGGGGGGCAGATGCAGGAGGCTCGTGCGCATTTGTGGGGGTCTCACGCGCATGCATGGGGGCAGGAAGGGGGTCTCGTGCGCATGCACAGGAGGTGGGAGGAGCGCGAGGGGAGCGGTGCGCCCTCCCATGCCAAATTGGGCCACCTGGGGGGGTGCGGCACCCTCCCAGGCCCAAAACGGGCTGCGGGATGTGTGTGTCGTGGGCGCATGTGCAGGGGGTGGGGGGACTGCGAGGGGGGTGGTCGCACACGCATGCGGGGGGGCATTGCATTATAAGTGTGGGCACGCACGTGCACGACCCCCCCCCTACGCTCCCCTGCTTTTGGCACCTGACGGCAAAAAGGTTAGCCATCACTGTACTATACTATACTAATTGTTATTACTATACTATAACTAACTATAACTATACTATTATACTATACTATACTAATTACTATACCATGCTATACTGTTATACTATATCCGTGATGGCAAACCTATGGCATGCATGCCACAGGTGGCACGTGGAGCCATATCAGTGGGCACGCGAGTGTTGCCTTGCTCAGCTCCAGCGTGCATATGTGCACCGGCCAGCTGGTTTTCGGGCCTTCCAGACCCACTGGAAGTTGGGAAATGGGCCGTTTCCGGCCTCTGGAGGGCCGAAGTGGGGTGGGGAAGGCTGTTTTTGCCCTCCCCGGGCTCCAAGAAAGCCTCTGGAGCCTGGGGAGGCAAAAAATGGGCCTACTGGAGGGAATGGCTGGCCCAAGGTTACCCAACTAGCTTCCATGCCTAAAGTGGGACTAGAACTCACAATTTCCTGGTGATTGGCCCAAAGTCACCTGATCAGTTTTCATGCCTAAAGCGAGACTAGAACTCACCTTCTGTTGATGATTGGCCCAAAGTCATTTAGCTGCCTTTCATGCCCAAGGCGGGACTAGAACTCCCGCGTCTCCTGGTGATAGGGCCAAAGACACCAAATCAACTCTCAGTACTTTCATGTATTATGACAGTGGCGTTGTCCTTGGGGGGGGTCATGTGACCTTCCGACAAGAAAAGTCAACGGGGGGGGGGGCGATGACGGAGATATTCACTTAATGGCCACATGATTCACTTAACAACCGTGGCAGAAAAGGTCATAAAATGGTCTGGCTTAGCAAGAGAACGTCAGCTGCCACTGCCAGCTGCATGGGGGATGAAGGGGAGGGAATGCTGGGGGGGGGGGAACGAAAGTGAAGGGCGGTTCTCTCTTTGAGAGGCTGCCCCCAAGGTCGCCCAGCTGGGAGAAGGAGGGGGCTGCATACTGACTGCGCTTGGACTGACTGCTAGGAAAACATCCTGCCTGAACCCGAAGGGAGGGGAAAAGTAGGATTTGGGATTTTGGCGTGCGATTCTCATTCCTGGCTTTGCAACGGTGCAATACGCTCGATCTCAAAGAAACGATGCCTTTCTCGGCAAATGGTGGCCTGGTGGCTCAGCAGACTAAAAGCATTGTGATTAACACCAGCTGTCTGCAATGACTGCAGGTTCGAATCTCGCCAAGGCTCAAGGTCGACTCAGCCTTCCATCCTTTCTAAGGTGGGTAAATTGAGGACCCAGTTTGTGGGGGCAATAAGCTGACTTTGTATAAATATACAAAAGTATGAAGGCTATTGCTTAGCGCATTGTAAGCCGCCCTGAGTCTCCGGAGAAGGGCGGCGTATAAATCAAATTAAAAAAAAAATGGGGCTGGTTCTATGTACAGGTTTAAGTTGAGACACGTCCGACCGAACAGCTTATAAATAAAAGCAATTGATAGGAAAAGTGGTTTGTGGGCCTCAAAGAGCAGTTTGGTCCAGTACTTATTAAGGCACAAAGCTAGAAAGCAGGAGAATGGGCAGCCTTCAAGTTTCCCCTTAGCCATGAAAGCTGGCTATGTGACTTTGGGCTAGTCACCAGGAGACGGTGAGTTCTAGTCCCACCTTAGGCATGAAAGCCAGCTGGGTGACTTTGGGCCAATCACCAGGAGACAGGGAGTTCTAGTCCCACCTTAGCCATAAAAGCCAGCTGGGAGACTTTGAGCCAATCACCAGGAGACGGTGAGTTCTAGTCCCACCTTAGGCATGGAAGCCAGCTGGGTGACTTTGGGCCAATCACCAGGAGACGGTGAGTTCTAGTCCCACCTTAGGCATGGAAGCCAGCTGGGTGACTTTGGGCCAATCACCAGGAGACAGGGAGTTCTAGTCCCACCTTAGGCATGGAAGCCAGCTGGGAGACTTTGAGCCAATCACCAGGAGACGGTGAGTTCTAGTCCCACCTTAGGCATGGAAGCCAGCTGGGAGACTTTGAGCCAATCATCAGGAGACGGTGAGTTCTAGTCCCACCTTAGGCATGGAAGCCAGCTGGGTGACTTTGGGCCAATCACTAGGAGACGGGGAGTTCTAGTCCCACCTTAGGCATGGAAGCCAGCTGGGTGACTTTGGGCCAATCACCAGGAGACGGTGAGTTCTAGTCCCACCTTAGGCATGGAAGCCAGCTGGGTGACTTTGGGCCAATCACCAGGAGACGGTGAGTTCTAGTCCCGCCTTAGCCATAAAAGCCAGCTGGGAGACTTTGAGCCAATCACCAGGAGACGGTGAGTTCTAGTCCCACCTTAGGCCTGAAAGCCAGCTGGGTGACTTTGGGCCAATCACCAGGAGACGGTGAGTTCTAGTCCCACCTTAGGCATGGAAGCCAGCTGGGTGACTTTGGGCCAATCACCAGAAGACGGTGAGTTCTAGTCCTGCTTTTGGCATGAAAGTCAGCCAGGTGACTTTGAGCCAGTCATTCCCTCTCAGCCTCCCCACCTCACAGGGTTGTTGTGGGGAAAAGAGGAATATGTGTTTGATATGTTCTCTGGCTTGAGTTATTTGTAAAGCAATAAAGGCGGCATTTTTTTTTAAAAAAAAGTCAAATCAAATAAATAAAACTGCCTTCGTGCACGCAGTGAAATCTAAACTGATTGTTAGCAGGGACTTGGAAATGGGAACGTATTGTTCCATAGTCAAAATAATTGCATATTAGTTTTCCATGCGCAACTTAAAAGACGAATATCGTAATGCCAACCCTTGAGAGTTGAATCATAACCGTATGTCGGATTCACTTGAGCACCAACAACCAATTTTACGTGAGATTCAGGACTGAACTGACTTTTTATTGGATCACCCCAAGAAAATTTAGGGATGCTATGCTCAAGGCGTTCAAATAGTAGCGGGAAAGTCCAGCTCCCTCTCCGTGTTAGGCCAGGTTAGGAAATAAGAATATAGAAATAGAGCCTTGGTAGTACAGTGGTCTAAAGCACCCTGTTATTAAGACCAGCTGCCTGCAATTACTGCAGGTTCAAATCTCACCAGGCTCAAGGTCGACTCAGCCTTCCATCCTTTCTAAGGTGGGTAAATTGAGGACCCAGTTTGTGGGGGCAATAAGCTGACTTTGTATAAATATACAAAAGGATGAAGGCTGTTGCTTAACGCATTGTAAGCCGCCCTGAGTCTCCGGAGAAGGGCGGCATATAAATCAAATTAAAAAAAAAAGAAGAAGAAGATAGGATCGGGTAAAATAGAGGATTACAATAAAATAAATTAGAATTAGAAACTGAATTAGAATGAGTAGGGTAGGATAGGATAAGATAGGACAGAATTCTTTATCGGCCAAGTGTGATTGGACACACAAAGAATTTGTCTTGTGCATAAACTCTCAGTGTACGTACAAACAACAAAGCGATATAATCATAAAATACCAATAAGAGAAGGTAATAGGAAATCAGGGCTGGCTCAGGAATTCTGGGAATTGAAGTCCACATGTCCTAACGGGGCCATAATTGCCCAACCCTGATCTATCTATTGTAACAGAAACTTGAAAAATGGTGGACATTTTAACTTCCCTCCTTCTTCTGCCAAAGAGAATCAAGGCAGGGCTATCTTTCCATTTCTTTCTAACACCTTCCTTCATTCCCCGGGGTTTAATTCAGATTTTGCCAGCTGCTGTTTCCTTCTCCAACCATCTCTGTGGTCCTTTACACTCTACAATCCATGTTTATTATCCCGCTCTCAATCAAACCTACTTGATCAAAGTGTGATTATGTGAAAAAGGAAGTACTAGGTACGTTGTCAACTTCCTAGAGGCAGAATAAAAGTAAAGTATCAACAATATAAATCAAATAAACGGGAGAGTTCCTAATCCTAACCCTGAAGTGAACTGCCTGTTTTATTTATATTTTATTTAGATTTCTTAATTGCTCATCTTCCTTCGGGTCTTTTTCTCTACATTCTTATTGGAAAAAGTCTTGCCTTCAATCAATATTTCACTTACATCTTTGTAATTGTTTGCCCTCCCTAGAAAGCTAACTAAACATTTCTAAAATAAACAGATTTTCTACCACCACCATTGGGCATTTGGGCTTTATTTGCTACTCTTTTGCTTTTTTTTACAACTGTTTTCCCCTTTATTGGTTTTCATTCTCTAAACCCCTCTCAATACGTGTAAACCACCTGCTAGTTAATACTGCTAAAATACAGGTGGGCAATTTTTTATTTCATTTCTTATGGAAAACCCAACCACCCTCTACAGCAGTGGTCACCAATCGGGGGTCCGTGAAAATCTTTTGGTGGTCCACAGAAAAATTATTTGCATTTTTTATATTGCACTAAATACTATCTACCTTTTTAAAAAATTCTTATTAGTGATCCACGGGATTTAAAATTATGAATTTAGTGGTCCCTGAGGTCCGAAAGGTTTGGCAACTTCTGCTCTTCAGTACACATATTCAGGAAAGAATGCCACACGTTTAAGCCCTTCTCTATCCCAGCATAACATTCAGTGTGAATATTATAAGTTTCCACAACCCCAAGTTTAGGATATCCCCATACAGGAAAACCAAGAGGTTCAAATACCAAAGTTAGTCTAGCCTCTGTCTTCAGCAGTGCACAGACAACCTACAGACCATGGCTAAACTGACATCCTTCAGCAGCGACAATGAGACTCGAAACAGACCTTGGTAAATTTTCTTTCCCCAAACCGCAGCTGGGCCTTTTCCGTCCTAAGGCACGGAAAAGTGCAAAGCCTAAAACCTAAGGGCAGGGAGCAGCCAGCAAACTCTGGATGCTTTCCTAAAACGAAGGTTAATTATTATTATTATTTTTTAATTTAGCATTTGGCATCTCTACAGAGGTCATGCAATCACCGGTATGCAAACACTAACAAAACACATTATACACACAAACACAAAGATAAGTTTAAGAGGAGCATCAGACTCTATGGCACCATATTATGGCAATCTTATCATGGTTTTAGCTTAATATTTTATTCATGTGTGTGTGTGTGTGTATTTTACAGAGACACACATATATATGGTATATATGTGTGTGTATATGTGTGTGTGTGTGTGTGTATATATATGTCTTCTTAAGTTTTCGCGGGTGTGTATATGCAAAAAATTAAAATCTCGGGTGTTTTCCCGCGTCATGTTAAATAAGTTAGTTAAAATGTTTAAAATTCTGATTAAAATGCTAGCTTAAAATCTTCTAAAAATCCTTACAGAGCACTCTGCAAGGTCCTTTAAAACCTTAGCTAAAATCCTATCAGTACTTTAAAAGTTTTTCTTATAGCAACGTTTCGACAGGCTCACAACCCTGTCATCTTCAGGCTCTTATCTACAGGGTTGTGAGCCTGTCGAAACGTTGCTATAAGAAAAACTTTTAAAGTACTGATAGGATTTTAGCTAAGGTTTTAAAGGACCTTGCAGAGTGCTCTGTAAGGAGTTTTAGAAGATTTTAAGCTAGCATTTTAATCAGAATTTTAAACATTTTAACTAACTTATTTAACATGACGCGGGAAAACACCCGAGATTTTAATTTTTTGCATATATATATATAAATATATATATATATTTTCTCAGCCAGGTTTTTCCTATGTAAATCAAGATCTTTATACAGCCAGAGTTCAGTGAAATCTCATTCACTAGTTTTTAGGCTTTATCAGACATCAAACCAGCATTTTGCTGTCTGTTGTGAGACTTAAGGGAGACAAACAGCAAAATGCTGGTTTGATGTCTGATAAAGCCTAAAAACTAGTGAATGAGATTTCACTGAACTCTGGCTGTAAAAAGATCTTGATTTCTGTAGGAAAAACCTGGCTGAGAATAATACACATAAAGACCTACGAAAAGAGAATTATATATATATAATTATATATATATACACACACACACACATACACATACATACATACATAGATATAGATATATAGATATATAGATACATATAGATATATGTAGGTCTTTGGTTATTCGGGTTTTTCTCCGCGTAAAATTGGAAGTGTCTTGGTGACGTTTCGACGAAGTCTCATTCGTCATCTTCAGGCTGGTGTTTTCGGCTTCGTGCTTCTAGGAGCATTGCATGACGAATGAGACTTCGTCGAAACGTCGCCAAGACACTTCCAATTTTACGCGGGAGAAAACCCGAATAACCAAAGACCTACAAATACCCGCGAAAACCTCAGAAAACATATATATATATATATGTATGTATGTAGTATGTGTGTGTGACTAGGTGGCTCAGTGGCTAAAACACTGAGCTTGTCGATCAGAAAGGTCGGCAGTTCGAATCCCTAGTACAGGTCTCCTGCATGAGCAGGGGGTTGGACTAGATGACCTCCAAGGTCCCTTCCAACTCTGTTCCTGTTATATACACAAACCACACACACACACACAAATGAAGCTCTACTAAGGATTATCCCAGGGCAGGAGACCACCAGGAAATCCCAGCTTGCAGACTCAGCTGACCTCGAGTCAGACAATACCACCAGGATGTGACAAGGCGTCTTGCTGGACCCAAGAGAAGACTTCCCCCTCGAGGGCAGAGAGAGACCCCGTTACCCCCCTCTTTCGGGCCACGCCCACCTCTGGTCCGCAAACACCTCCGCACCCCCCTCGCCAGCGTCCCCATGGTTCGGCTCGAGCATCCCCCCCCCTTCAGCGTCCCCATGGTTCGGTCCGCGTACATCCCCCCTCCCCCCGCTGCTGTCTCCATGGTTCAGTCCCAGCACACCCCCGCCGGTGTCTCTATGGTTCGGCCCGAGCATCCTCAGCTACATGGTTCGGTCCGAGCACCCCCCTCCGCTGGTGTCCCAATGGTTCGGTCCGAGTAACTCCCTCCCCCTCGCCGTTATGCCCGCTCGCCCTCCGCCCCGCGTCTCACCCAGAGACATGTCGATCTTTTCCAGCGTTTCTCCGCCGCTGTTGTTGCTGCTTCCGCCGCCTCTCTGGAACGAGGACGCCCCAGCGCCGAATCCGTTCATGGCCGCCGCTGCTCTCGCCGCTACCCAAGACGCGAAGCAAAAGCAGCAGCCGACGGAGAGGGGGCGGGGGTCCTTTTCAACCTTCAGCGCATGCGTCAATTGCGCCGTGCGCCTGCGTATTCGGGTCGCGGCCGAGGGAGCCAGCCGCTTCGGCGCGTGCGCGTAGCGGTTGAAGAGGGGCGCGGAGAAGGGGTGGGAGGAAGAGAGAGACGAAGTTCGTTGCTCTGGCTTCTCCGCATGCGCAGGGATTGCGACGCTAAGCGGCGAAGAAGGGTGGAAGGGAGCCCTGTGCCCCCTGCAGGCGGGGAGGACTCCGCGCAGCCAGGAACCTGGCTGGTATTTATATAGGGATAATGAATGTGGTTTATTTTGACTGAGTTTAAACCATGGTTTAAATCAGTAGCACCACGATGTAACCTAGTTACAGGCTGCAACCCTGAGCTACAAAATATTCTCCTTTAATTGAAATCAGGGTTTCTTTGGGAATCCATTTTGTTCAATTCCCAGAATTTTTTTTTTTTTTTGCAAAAAGTTTTTTTTTCCCCCAAACATACAAATTACATCCTTTCGGAACAGAGCTTTGATCCGGTCATCACTTTGTTCAATTTTTAACAAAATCTTTAACAAAATTTTATTTATACTATTTTGCCATAGTACTTATTTCTAAATCTTATATCACATATTCAGCTAATACTGTTATAGAAATGAAAGGCTGGAAAACATTCCTGGGTCAGACAGATGCATTTATTTGCGCAAAGGTTCAGTGCAGTGTTTGGTTCTTGCAAATCTGAACGAAGACGAGCTATGATTTCACGATTTTTATATGTTTTCAAGACAAGGAGTTCTATGTGAGCCCTTCCAGCTTCCATATATGGTTACATTGTAAATACATTATACTTACATTACACTTTACTAATTACCAAACCATTACATTTATTTATTTATTATTTATTTATTTATTATATTTCTATACCGCCTTTCTCCCGTAGGACTCAAGGCGGTGTACAGTCAAGAAAAATATAGACACACAAACATCATAAAATTGCTAATTAAAATTGTTACTTAGTTTGGTCAATTAAATAAAACCCAGAATTAGATAACATTTAAAAAATCATTCACATGTTCATATGTTTAGCCCTGCCTGTTGGAACATCAGGGTCTTGAGGGCACGGCGGAAAGCACGGAGATCAGGGATATTCCGTATCTCCGGGGGCAGTTCATTCCAAAGGGTTGGAGCCCCCACAGAGAAGGCCCTCCCCCTGGGAGTCGCCAGTCGGCATCATTTGACTGACGGTACCCTGAGTAGTCCCTCCCTGTGAGAACGAACTGGTCGGTGGGAGGCTATTGGTGGCAAAAGACGGTCTCGTAGGTACCCAGGTCCTAAGCCATGGAGCGCTTTAAAGGTGATAACTAACACCTTGAATCGCACCCGGAAGACCACCGGGAGCCAGTGCAGCTCGCGTAGGAGAGGTGTTACATGGGCGTAATGAGCTGCGCCCATAATCACCCGCGCGGCTACATTCTGGACCAGTTGGAGCCTCTGAGTGCTCTTCAAGGGGAGCCCCATGTAGAGAGCATTACAGTAGTCCATACGGGAGGTAACTAGGGCATGAGTGACCGTGGGCAGGGAGTCCCGATCCAGAAAGGGATGCAACTGGCAGATCAGGTGAACCTGATAAAAAGCCCCCCCTGGCCACGGCCGTCAAATGATCTTCTAAAGATAACCGTGAATTACATGCTAGTTAATAAAATTATTTTGGCTACACATTTTTACTACTCCATCATTTTACTAATTATTAAACCATTACAACTTTACTAACCCATCACTTTATAGTTTACAACTTTCCTTTAAGTGCTGTAATGTTTAAATGCAGAAATTTATGGCTATACTTTAAACAATAAGTAACTTTCTGTTTCCTATGCATGTCCTTTCAGATGTTCCCATATAGCTGTATTTCCATAGTTTTGATTCTATTAAGATATATAGAATCAGTGTGTTTGACACAGTGCCATAGGTCAAGTAATTATGAGGAAATCCATGATGTAATTGCTTAGCTTCTTCTCTTTATCAGAGTCAGTCATCCACCAGAACACCATTCTTAGTTTTCCTGATGGATGACAGCTAGGTCCTCTCAGAAGATATATTTACCAATAATGGAGTTCAGCTGCCTCTAACAAGCACGTTTCTTATAATAATGTGAATAGAGAGGTTCTCTCAAAGTTCAATAAAGAAGGTTATTCAGAGTTCATGGATTTGATTTTATGTATATCTGATTTGGCATGATTATTTCTTTTATTCACATTATTTATTTGCTATATTCACCTCAATACCATCTTTAAAAAATTAACACATATTTACTTAATCAGAACAATTACCCTTCTATTAACCCACCTTAATTCTTAATTCAATTAATAATACAACAATTGTTACCCTAAATCCTCACTATTAACAATACAATTCAAACATATTTATATATCATCATGCTCACTAAATCTTTATTCCATTATTACTTTATCAAATTTAAATCTTATCTTTTTAATTTTGGAAATATAGCCATTTAACATTTAAACCTAGTTCTTAGTTCAAATAATGCTTTTTAACACAATTTCCCAATTATCAATTCCCAGAATTCTTAAGAGGGTCATCATCCATCTTAAAGTTGAGAAAAACTTTTAATGTTGTATGCCGCCCGGGATCGTTGGGTGAGTTGGGTGGCTAAACAAAAATAATATTAAATAAAAACAGGTTTATACAACTCATTTAACCTACGTGAACTGAACCATGGTTTAATTCAACTATTGCAGTTTTCACAATGAAGCTTGGGGCTGTTTGTGGCTTGTTAGTCCCTTTTTTTTTTTTAATTTGATTTATATGCCGCCCTTCTCCGGAGACTCAGGGCGGCTTACAACGTGCTCAGCAATAGCCTTCATCCTTTTGCATATTTATACAAAGTCAGCTTATTGCCCCCACAAACTGGGTTCTCATTTTACCCACCTTAGAAAGGATGGAAGGCTGAGTCAACCTTGAGCCTGGGGAAATTCGAACCTGCAGTAATTGCAGGCAGCTGGTCTTAATAACAGGGTGCTTTAGACCACTGTACTACCAAGGCTCTTATAATAGTTGATAGAGTTAGGTTAGAACTTTGAGTGTATGTGGTTTCCCTGATACACAAGTTGCCTTTTACACGACGTCGGACAATTGTTTTGTGTATAATATTGTGTATTTATTAATCAAATGCAGGTAGTCCTCGACTTACGACCACAACGGAGCCCAAAATTTCTGTTGCTAAGTGAGACAGTTGTTAAGTGTTTTTTGGCCCCCATTTTATGACTTTTCTTGATATGTCTGTTAAGCGAATCGGTACAGTTGTTAAGTTAGTGATACGGTCGTTAAGCGAATCTGGCTTCCCTGTTGATTTTGCTGGTCAGAAGATCACAAAAAGAAGATCACGTGACCCCCCTCCCCCCAGGGACACTGCAGCCATCGTAAATATGAATCAGCTGCCAAGCATCCAAATTTTGATCACGTGGCCTCCGGGATGCTACAACGGTCGTGTGAAAAACGGTATTGTAACTTTCAACGGTCACTAAATGGACTGTCGTAAGTCGATGACTACCTGTATATATGGCCACCCATCTCATAGAAAATAATCCTGGGTGGCTTGTAATAACCTTATAATAGATATAACTGCCCAGAGCATTTGATAGCAAGACGGGCAGCTTATAAATTTAATTTTAAAAAGTTCTTACAGAAAAACCATGACACATAATTATTAAAAACAGTAAAAACTATAAAAGCAGAACTCAGTGAGAAAAGAAAAATAACAGACGGGATGTCAGTAGTAACAGAGCCACAATCATCGTGTGAAGCTTCAAGTCGTTCTGAAATCCCGAGGGCCTTAAAATTTGACAAATGGTGACAAAGCTCAAGTAGCAGTGTTATTTATAATTACATGCGGTCCTCGACTTACAATAGTTCGCTTAGTGACCTTTCAAAGTTACAATGGCACTGAAAAAAGTGACTTACGATCGTTTTTCACGCCATTGCAGCATCCCCATAGTCACGGGATCAATATTCAGACCCTTGGCAAACTGGTTCGTATTTATGACGGTCGCACCGTCCTGGGATCACACGATCCCCTTTTGCAACCTTCTGTTCTGCCCCAGCTACAGACCCCAAAGAACGCAGCACACACAAAGTTTGTACAAAACTTAAATTTACAAAAATAACTCAAGTCTTTTCCAAACAAAGGCTGTTAATAAACTTCCTTAACAGCCTACAAGAAAACAAAGATAAAGTAATCACAATCTTATTAAGGTTGGCAGAAAGCCCAGAAGCAATTTGCAGAGAATCCCGACGCGAAGGAGAATGAACTAAAGTTGTTCCCTACAAATTGCTTCAGTCAGTGTTCCTCCTTAAATAGGCTAAGGGAGTGGCCAATTAGCCCCAAGCCTTACTCTCGAAGAGACCTCCTCCTGAGGAGCCACTCCTGCCTTTGGGCAGCTCTGCGCACCCGTGTATTGAGAAGAGGCTCCTCCTCTTCGTCCTCTTCACTTATGGAAGCTTCTGGAGGTTCTGAAGGCCCTGGCTGAATCCCTGCCTCTGGCACCACATCTTCTCCAGCCTCCTCATTGTCTGACTCGAGTGCCAGCTGCAAAGGCTGCTGGCACAGCACCACACCAGCCTCCTTGCTGTCGGAATCAGCTACTAGCTGCACCGGCTGCTAACGAGCCACATCTTCTGACCAGCCAAGTCAATGCGGGAAGCCAGATTCACTTAACATCCGTGTTACTAACTTCATAACCGCAGCGATTCCATTAATAATTGTGGCAAGGAGGATCGTAAAATGGAGCAAAACCAGTCGTGAAATCTGAACCAGTTTAATCCTGGTTTGCTGGCTGTGCATGAGCAGAAGATGCCGAAGAGGTTGTAGAAAAAATGCTTTTAAAAGTTTTTTTAAAAAAAATCCTGATGATCGCGCGGCTCAGCTGGGCATGGGTGGGGGGGCTCCGGGGATTTTTGCTACCGGTTCTCCGAACCACCCGCTGCCATCGCTACCGGATCGGGCGATCTGGTCCGAACCGGGAGCCTTTCATCCCTGAGCAAAACTCCCTTAACAGCTGTCCTGCTTAGCAGCGAAAACTTGGGACTCGGTTGTCGTAAGTCAAAGGCCACTAAAAGATAACTGAATGCTTAATGATGAACGAAAAGCCCAAAGCACTGGATTTTACCTATTTCTGGAGATCAGAACAGAAATCGAAAGGCCTAGTTTACCATTTGCACCGAAAGCCGGTTTGTCTCGTCTTTGAGTAGCTTATTCTTCACTTCTCTAAAAGCTACTGTTCAATTTTTAGCAGCTGTTCCTGCTGTGGCACTTCTTCCTCTTTCACTCCTATAAGTTCTTCCTTGCGTGCTATTTTTAGACTGCAAAGGTATGGGTAGAGAGTAATTCCTACATACATACCTGCGCGTGAGACACACTGGGATCCGTGAGCAGAATAAAAATGCCTTTATTTCAATGGTGAAATCCAATTTTTTTTACTACCGGTTCTGTGGGCATGGCTTGGTGGGCGTGGTGTGGCTTGGTGGGCTGACTTGGTGGGTGTGGCAGGGGAAGGATCCTGCAAAATCTCCATTCCCTCCCCGCTCCAGGGGGAAGGATCCTGCAAAATCTCCATTCCCACCCCACTCCTGGGGGAAGGATCCTGCAAAATCCCCATTCCCTCCCCAGTCTGGGGGAAGGATCCTGCAAAATCTCCATTTCCTCCCCACTCCTGGGGGGAGGATATTGCAAAATCCTCATTCCCACCCCACTCCAGGGGAAGGATCCTGCAAAATCTCCATTTCCTCCCCACTCCTGGGGGAAGGATCCTGCAAAATCTCCATTTCCTCCCCACTCCTGGGGGGAGGATATTGCAAAATCCTCATTCCCACCCCACTCCAGGGGAAGGATACTGCAAAATCCCCATTCCCACCCCACTCCTGGGGGAAGGATCCTGCAAAATCCCCATTCCCTCCCCACTCTGGGGGAAGGATCCTGCAAAATCTCCATTCCCTCCCCACTCCTGGGGGAAGGATCCTACAAAATCTCCATTTCCTCCCCACTCCTGGGGGGAGGATATTGCAAAATCCCCATTCCCTCCCCACTCCTGGGGGAAGGATCCTGCAAAATCTCCATTTCCTCCCCACTCCTGGGGGAAGGATCCTGCAAAATCTCCATTTCCTCCCCACTCCTGGGGGAAGGATCCTGCAAAATCTCCATTTCCTCCCCACTCCTGGGGGGAGGATATTGCAAAATCCTCATTCCCACCCCACTCCAGGGGAAGGATACTGCAAAATCCCCATTCCCTCCCCACTCCTGGGGGAAGGATCCTGCAAAATCTCCATTCCCACCCCACTCTGGGGCCAGCCAGAGGTGGCATTTGCCGGTTCTCCGAACTACTCAAAATTTCTGCTACCAGTTCTCCAGAACCTGCCAGAACCTGCTGGATTTCACCCCTGCCTTATTTATTATGAAATTTCTGTGCCACTCAGCTTGTATTAATCTATTCTCGTTTTCTTTTTCATTGTTTATTGTACCGTGCTATTGTTTTACTTTTGTTTCATTTACACTCTTTTTCATTTCTTCCTTTTTATCGTTGTGTGCGAAGCCCCACTCCAAGAAGAATGAAATATTTTGGGAAATATTAAAAAAGGCAGAATATTATATTCTGATATTGTATATTTATGTTTTTAATTTTGGCTCCCCGAGTCCTTCGGAAGGAGGGCGGTATATAAATAAAATAATAATATAATAATAATAATAATAATAATAATAATAATAATAATAATAATATAATAATAATAATATTAGAAGCAGAAAGCAACTCCCAGTCTTTCTTAATAGCCCACAGCAGATGCCAGCACTTAAGAGATACAGAGCTTATTGAAAGTATCCAGATGGCTCTATTCATAAGCAAAGCTAATACTGCAGGCAGAAATCCATTCAAGAGAGGATATTTTGAAACTCCTTGCAGCAAAACTAACAAAGGCAGAATGATAGGATTAGGAAGCAGCCCCTCACCCAAGATCCAACACAGGACGAAAGCCATTAGCCACAATAGGAATTGCCCAATACCCTTTCAGAACATAAGTCCCTTCATTGCACAACCCCCCCAAAGAACAGTCCAAACTTCAAAGTCACAGAAACCTATAAAGATCCATCCATTCATTCAACCATTTGTTCAGCTGTCCCAGAACCACATGCTGTTGTTGGTTTTGCTCATCAATAAACCTTCTTTCCAATCGGCCTCCAAGTTGTTTCCAGCGTGTCTCTCCCAGCTTGGAACTGAACCGGACGGATTTTCCTTCCAACAGTTGCAAGACGCCCTAGAGTAGCCCCACAGCGAGACAAGCATATAAATTTAAGAGACATATAAATTTAACACATAAATAAATAATAAATAAAACAAACCTTGCAATCACCCGACTCTGGGCGCCTCATGAGATAATAAAAACAATATCGTAAAAGATCAAGACCGTAAAACTTAATTAAATATGTCCTCACTTCTCTTTGGATCTAATTAGGAGTTTACTTGAATTATTCCCAATGGTTAAGTGCCTTTTTCCTTAGGTAACCCAGTCAGTCCCACGTGGCTGGATTTGAGACCGAAGTAGCATCAAAACATGTTTTATTTCCTTATTACCTTAAAGATATAGCTGGCCATTCTCCCCATATAGCATTGAAGCCACCTCCAATCAAAAAGAAATGTACAAATAATTGTAACACTAAACCAACATTTACAATTCCACCCCTAAAGCAACATTTATCTCCCGCTTTCCTAACCAGTGGTGGGATTCAGCCAGTTCGCACCTATTCGAGAGAACTGGTTGTTAACTTTCTAAGCAGTTCGGAGAACCGGTTGTTGGCAGAAATCTTTTTCTTTTTTTGCACTTTACAGGGCTAATCCTGTAAGGAAGGCAGGAAGGAAACATTCTGCTGGTGTTTCTAGCCTAATCTTTATTGCCCTGCTTACAGAAACTGCCTCTCTGCTTAACCCTTGTTACATTGTAACAGATAAATCGAAGTGCCCATCCATGTGAGTGATGTTGAGTTGGCCACGGTCACATGACCACTGAGCCACACCTACCCAGCTGGTCATTAGGGCAGAGAACCGGTTGTTAAATTATTTGAATCCCACCACTGCTCCTAACTATTGGGAAATGTTAACCGATACTAATCAGTTTGCAGAATTTTGCAAACATAAATCCAATAATTTTTATCCCGCCACGTTACTAAGTTCGCAACCGCAGCGATTCACTTAACAACGGCGACAAGAAAGGTCGTAAATGGGGCAAAACTCACTTAAACCAATGTCTCGCTTAACAACATAAACGTTGGGCTCCATTGTGGTCGTTAAGTCAAGGACTACCTGTAACTCAAGGCAACAAACATGCATAACACTCCTCCTCCTAGTTTCTTATTTATTTATTTTATTTATTTTTATTTCTTTAAATTTCTATACCGCCCTACTCCCGAAGGACTCAGGGCGGTGAACAGCCACAGGATAAAACACATAAATACAAAAATTTAAAATAGAATAAAAACGGATTAAATAATTTGGCTGAATTTAAAATACCCCATAATTTAAAACAAATTAAAATGACATTTAAAAAGGGGAGAAGATTTAGGCCAGGCCATTGCACTAATAGTGCACTATTGCACTATTATTACATTAATTACAATTCTATACTTCTTATTTCTGCAAATTCAACTTTCTTCCATTAGTGTGGTATGTCAATCTGCAGATGCCACGTGCCAAGTACATCAATAAAACGTTAGCTTTGCAGATGTTTTGTACGTGCAAGTTATCTTTCCTAGTTAAAAGTCCTGGGCGGAAGCCCCGTTCCCGTCATTCACACACACACACATCCAAACACGCGTCCAAGCACACCCACATACACGGTTCAATCAAGGGCAGAAAACCAGGCCGGAAGAGCCGCGGCAAAGCCCGTCGGGAGTTGAAGTCCCTCCGAACGCGAACGAGGGCGATGCACGCATGCGCGGCGCTCCATTGGCTGAGCGTGGCGAAGGAGGCGTGGCGCGGCGGCCGGAAGCTGGCCCGGGGGGGGCATGCCGGGAGTTGTAGTTCCTGGCGGTGACGGAGCGGCGGGGCGAGGGACGGGAGGCGGCGCCCGGCAGAGGCTTCCCGCCCCGGGTCCGGCGATGGCAGCGGGCGGCGGCGGCGGCGGCGGCCTCGGACTGGGTGTCTCTCGGGCAGCGGGCGGAGAGAGCGGGGGTCCCTGAGAGAAGCCTCCCCCCCCCTCCGGGGATGGAGGTCGGAGAGCAGGAGGAGCGCAGGTGGGGCGTTGCGCGGTTGGGGGGGAGGGGGGGAGGGGTCGCTGAGTTTGCGGGGGGGGGCTGAGAGGAAGGGGGGGCTAAAGGAAGGGGGAGTCATGGGGGGGTGGCAAGAGGGGCCATAAAGTCACGGGGGGGGGGTATCTTGAGGATAGAATGCAGGCAGTCCTCGACTTACAACCGTTCGTTTAGTGACCGTCCGAAGTTACAACGGTCAACTGAGCGAAAGGACTTAGGGCCGTGTTCCACGCTTACCACCGAGGAAAGGACTTAAGGGGATGTTTCACGCTTAACGACCACCAAAAGGGACTTAAGAGTTGGGTTTCGCACTTACGACCGACGAAAGGGACTTAAGAGTTGGGTTTCGCACTTACGACCGACGAAAGGGACTTAAGAGTTGGGTTTCGCACTTACGACCGACGAAAGGGACTTAAGAGTTGGGTTTCGCACTTACGACCGACGAAAGGGACTTAAGAGTTGGGTTTTGCACTTACGACCGACAAAAGGGACTTAAGAGTTGGGTTTTGCACTTACGACCACCAAAAGGGACTTAAGAGTTGGGTTTCACACTTACGACCGACGAAAGGAACTTAGGGCTGTGTTTTGCACTTACAACCCATGAAAGGGACTTAGGGACTTGTTTCACACTTACGACCGCCGAAAGGGGCTTAGAGTCGGGTTTCGCGCTTATGACCGATGGAAGGGACTTAGGAACTTGTTTCATGCTTATGACCCATGAAAGGGACTTAGGGACTTGTTTCATACTTATGACTGCCGAAAGGGACTTAGGGCTGTGTTTCGCACTTACGACCCACGAAAGGGACTTAGGGACTTGTTTCACACTTAACGACCGCCGAAAGGGGCTTAGAGTCGGGTTTCGCGCTTATGACCGATGGAAGGGACTTAGGAACTTGTTTCATGCTTACGACCTATGAAAGGGACTTAGGGACTTGTTTCACACTTACGACCGCCGAAAGGGACTTAGGGACTTGTTTCATGCTTACGACCCATGAAACGGACTTAGGGACTTGTTTCACACTTATGACCACCAAAAGGGACTTAGAGTCGAGTTTCGCGCTTACGACCGACGGAAGGGACTTAGGACTGTGTTTCGCACTTACGACCTATGAAAGGGACTTAGGAACTTGTTTCATGCTTACGACCCATGAAAGGGACTTAGGAATTTGTTTCATGCTTACGACCTATGAAAGGGATTTATGGGTTTCACGCTCACGACCGACGAAAGAGATTTAGGGCTGTGTTTCACACAACTGACAAAAGGGACTTAGGGCCGTGTTTCGAGCTTACAACCAACGAAAGGGACTTAGGGCCGTGTTTCACGCTTACGACCGATGAATGGGAGTTAGGGCTGTATTTCACGCTTATAACTGACGAAAGGGACTTATGGGTTTCGCGCTTACGACCTATGAAAGGGAGTTAGGGCCATGTTTCACACTTACGACTGATGAAAGGGACTTAGGGCTGTGTTTTGTGTTCATGAAAGGGACTTAGGGCCGTGTTTCACGCTTACGACTGTTGTCACTTAACGATCACGCGTAACTCACTTAACAACAGCATCACTTAATGGTGCAAGTTTCGGTCCCAATTGCTGTCGTAAATTGAGGACTATCTGTGGAGCTCTGAGCAGTAACCGTGCCAAAAATGAGAAACCTTCTAACAATCGTGGTTTTCTTTTCTGGGGCGTTAACCAAGGAAGACATGGCAACCGATTAAACACACGGTAGGACTACCCAGTTACGAATGAGAATTTAACGCTCTCTACAGGGAGTCCTCGGATTACAATGGTGTGTTACATTAATGACAGAGTTGGAAGGGACCGTGGAGGTCTTCTAGTCCAGCCCTCTATTCAAGGCAGGGGGGTCCTTAGAGCAACCCATTCAAATGACTCTTCAGTCTATTATTTGAAAACAAGTAATTGATCGATTTGTTTAAGAGTATAGAAAGACTGTATATATAGAGAGTTAGATAGTGGTTATGTTTTGTTTATTTGCAAGCTGGCTTGAGTTAAATTTTAAACTGATTTTAAATTGGGTTGTTTTAATTTACGGCCAAAATATTTAATTATTTTAAACTGCTTTTAAATTTTGTATGTTCTGTTTTTTTACTTTGGCTGTTCACCGCCCTGAGTCCTATTGGAGAAGGGCGGTATAGAAATGGAAACAAACAAATAAATAAATAAATAAGAATAGAATCATTCCACTGTTCTGTCGTATGCCTGGAAGGGACCCTGGAGGTCTTCTAGTCCAACCCCCTGCTCAGGCAAGAAACATTAAACCACTTCAGACCAATGGCTGTCCAATCAATTCTTAAAAACTTCCAGTGTTGGAGCATTCACAACTTCTGGTGGCAAGTAGTTCCACTGGTTAATTGTTCTCACTGTCAGGAAATTTCTCCTTCGTTCTAGGTTGGTACATTAGTATTATACTACACCATAACATCATCTATTATTGGTAGTCCTGATGTACAACCACAATCGAGCCCAAAATCTCCGTTGCTAAGCGAGGCAGTTGAGTTTAGACCCACTTTACAATGTTTTTGCCATAGTTGTTAAGCTTTGGCTCAGGATCATATTTCATTTCATTTTATTTAATGCAATCAAGAGCTCTTTCTACTGTACAGGTTGTCCTCGACTTATGACCGTAATTGAGCCCAGAATTTATGTTGCTAAGCGAGACCACTTGTTAAACGAATTTTGCCCCTTTTTCATGCCATATTTGTTAAGCAAATCACTGCACTTGTTAAGCGAACAGTGCAATTGTGAAGCGAATCTTGCTTTCCCCCTTTAACTTGGCTTGTCTGAAACTAGCATGGAAGATTACAGATAGTGATCAGAGGACACTGCAACCATCATAAATCCATGCCAATTACCAAGCCTCTAAATCTTAATCTCGTGACCACGGGGATGCTGCAACCGTCATAAGTGTGAAAAATGGCCGCAAGTCCCTTTTTTTCAATGCCGTCGTAACTTCAAACGGTCACTCAACGACAGGATGGATAAAAATCAATGATTTTTTAAAAAAAATAAATAAAAAAAATCAGATTTTTTTTATTTAAATCGGATTTTTTTTGATTTTTATCGAATTTATTTTAATAAAAAGCTTTTGGGGTAAAAATCTATCGTAAGGTAGTTTTCTATTTAAGATACATAAATAATTTAGTTTATTCAGCATGAAATGGAGCTTAGTTATGTAGCAGGAGGCTGTATATTCTGCAACACTGGGACTATCGGTGAGTCAACAGTGGGTCAAAGGAGTAGCAGAGATGACAGTCGCTCTTTAAAAATTATGATTTAAATCAAGTTGATTTAAATCAAGCCTTTTACTAGTGATTTAAATCATGATTTAAATTGGGATTTAAATCAACTCGATTTAAATCAAATCCACCCTGGCCGCAAGTCCCTTTTTTCAATGCCGTCGTAACTTCAAACGGTCACTCAATGAATGGTTGAGACCAATATACGACAATATTTGTAGCTCAGGATTGAAATAAGGAGTCCTTGGTGTATTGGTTGTTAAGTCAAGGACTATCTGTATTCAAACTACCTCTTTGAAGGAGATGGGTGGTTCAGAAATATGAAAAATAAATTATTATATTATTATTATTATTTTCAAAAAGACACCTGACCAGATTTAGCAAGCCAAGGCAAGGAGGAAATCCTCCTTACACACAACTAACTTCTATTCGATTTAAGCCCTTTGGGAATTGTTGAAGAGTGCTTTAACGCTGATGATGGTTTTTCCGAAACCCAACATTTAAAAAATTGTGGCACATCAGCAACTGTGAATCATAGCTATGTGCATCTTCCAGGTTGGGTAGCAATGCCTCCGAACGACAGGTGAGCCACAAACAGAGGTATTTCTGATCTTTTAGGATGGACTTCCTTGGAATTAATCACGGTCAAAAATAGGAAACTGGGAGAGATTTTTTTTCCATCTGTTGTGTGTATATCTATATCTATAATCTATATCTATCTCTATCTATCTATCATCTATCTATCTATCTATCTATCTATCTATCTATCTATCTATCTATCTATCATCTATCTATCTATCTATGTATCTATCTATCTATCTATCTATCTATCTATCTATCTATCTATCATCTATCTATCTATCTATGTATCTATCTATCATCTATCTATCTATCTACCTGTCTAAGATCCTCTTCGGAATGAGGGATAACTGGTAGTCCTCAATTTACGGCCACAACTGAGCCCAGTATTTTGGTTGTTAAGTGAGAAATTTGTTCAGTGAGTTTTGCTCTGTTTTTCCAACTTTTTTCTTTTTTCTTTGGCCATGTTTGTAAAGTCAATCACTGCGTTTCCGAAATTAGCCACACGGTTGTTAAGTGAATCTGGATTCCCCGTTGACTTTGCTTGTCAGGAGATCACAAAAGGGGAGCATGTGACACCTCCCTCCCGGGGACACTGTGACCGTCATAAATGTGAATCAGTGATCAAGCATCCGAATGTAAATCCCATGAGCACACAAGTGTGAAAAAGGACAAGTCAGGTTTTTTTTCAGTGCCTTTGTAACTTCGGAAGGGTCAGCAAACGAGCTGTTGAATGTCTTCCTGTAATTCCCCGAATCCATTTCACCCTTCTCCTTCTGTCTTAATAAGCAAAAAAAAAAAAAAAATGCAAACAAAAATCTGTTTTGACACCATGACTGAAATGGAAAGTAGCTGGTTTGATTCTTGGCAACAGCTTAGCTTGCATTAGAGGCTACTTTTCTCCTGCCAATCATTTTGACTTTCTGGTTTTCCTTTTTGCCTGTTTGGCTCAGGATCATATTTCATTTCATTTTATTTAATGCAATCAAGAGCTCTTTCTACTGTACAGGTCGTCCTCGGCTTATGACCGTAATTGAGCCCAGGATTTATGTTGCTAAGCGAGACCCCTTGTTTTAACGAATGTCGCCCCCTTTTTCATGCCGTATTTGTTAAGCAAATCCCTGCAGTTCTTAAGTTAGTAAAACGGTCGTTAAGCGAATCTGTCTTCCCCATGGACTTTGCTTGTCAGACGGTCGCAAAAGGGGATCACGTGACCCCGGGACATTGCGACCGTCATAAATACGAGTCAGTGGCCAAGCGTCTGAATTTTGATCATGCGATTATGGGGTTGCTGCAACAGTCGTAAGTGTGAAAGACGGGCATAAGTCACTTTTTTCAGGGCCGTTGCAACTTTGAACGGTCATTAAATGAACCTGTTGTAAGTTGAGGAATACCTGTGCAGTGATTCCGGATGACTTACATTTCCCCCAGAATAGAATTAGAATACAGAATACAGAAAATAGAATAGAATAGGTAGGTAGGTAGATGATAGATAGATGGATGGATGGATTGATAGATCTGGAGGGAGGGAGGGAGGGAGGGAGAAGGATAGATAGATAGATAGATAGATAGATAGATAGATAGATCTGGAGGGAGGGAGGGATGGAGAAGGATAGATGATAGATAGATAGATAGATAGATAGATAGATAGATAGATAGATAGATCTGGAGGAGGGAGGGAGGGATGGAGAAGGATAGATGATAGATAGATAGATAGATAGATAGATAGATAGATAGATAGATAGATAGATAGAAAGATGATAGATCTGGAGGGAGGGAGGGAGGGATGGAGAAGGATAGATGATAGATAGATGGATAGATAGATAGATAGATAGATAGATAGATAGATAGATAGATAGATAGATAGATAGATCTGGAGGGAGGGAGGGAGGGAGGGAGGGAGAAGGATAGATAGATAGATAGATAGATAGATAGATAGATAGATAGATCTGGAGGGAGGGAGGGATGGAGAAGGATAGATGATAGATAGATAGATAGATAGATAGATAGATAGATAGATAGATAGATAGATGATAGATCTGGAGGGAGGGAGGGAGGGATGGAGAAGGATAGATGATAGATAGATAGATAGATAGATAGATAGATAGATAGATAGATAGATGATAGATAGATAGATGATAGATCTGGAGGGAGGGAGGGAGGGAGGGATGGAGAAGGATAGATGATAGATAGATAGATAGATAGATAGATAGATAGATAGATAGATAGATAGATAGATAGATGATAGATCTGGAGGGAGGGAGGGAGGGAGGGATGGAGAAGGATAGATAGATAGATGATAGATAGATAGATTGTTTGTAAAAAAATTTTTTAAAAAAACTTTTCAATAAAAGAAAAAGACTCATAAGGTACAATGCTTAATGATAGTCATAGGGTACAAAAAAGGAATCAAATCATACTAGGAAACAATATAAATCATAAGAATACAGCAACAAGTTACAGCCATAAGTGGGAGAAGATGGGCGAATAGGAATATGGAATAGTAAAAGGAAATAGAGCCGGAAGGGACCTTGGAGGTCTTCTAGTCCAGCCCACTGCTCAAGCAGACAAGTGACTGTGAAAACAATACAAAGTGAAAAACAGTAGAAAGCAGCAAAAGTCCAAAGAGTGATAAAATCGACTATTTATTAGGTTATGTTCTTTCCCTCTCCCCCCCGTACAGCTTAGCTTTTATTTTCGTTTTCCCAAGAAAGCCGTCCTTGTGGATCAGATGACATAAACCAAGGTTTGCTGGTCGTCCAGGGAACTTGGCCAGTTGCTTTGATCAATCACAAATTCTTAGCAATGCAATTATTGGGTAGAATCTCTGTAATTAAGATGTTTTACCAAAGGTGCTTTTACTGTTGTATACCCACCAAGCCACACCCACAGCACCGATAGTAAAAAAAATTTAGATTTCACCACTGCCTTTTGTGACCGCCTGACAAGCAAAGTCCGTGGAGAAGCCAGATTCACTTAACAACTGTCTGACTAATTTAAGAACTGCCGTGGTTCACTTAACGACCGTGGCAGGAAAAGTTGCAAAAAAAAAAAACCTCACTACACATATTTCTCCCTCAGCAACATAAATTTTGGGCTCAATTGTGGTCGTAAGTCGAGGACTACCTGTATTGTAGTTGGTCATCTGGGCTAAAGGTTTTGTGGCTTTATATATAGTTTGCTGAACATATTGTGCGTTCTCAGAAAATTGATTAATGCAATACCGTAACCAGTTTTAAGTACGTTGCAAACTATTGTATTTTAAGTCTGTTTTGAGACCTGATTGCTTTGAAATACTTAAGTCCCTCATCCCCTTAATTAATTTGGGAATGTCCGTCTTATCATTATTAAGACATTTTAAAAATAATCTATGTAGAAAGGCACCTAGGTGGTCCCTCAAATAGTGTTGAACTTCAGTTCTATTCCGTTCTCGCTCTCAGTGTTCTGGCAAGGGCTGCTGGGAATTGTAGTTTGATGATAAATGTCAATGGAGATTCTCAGTCATCCAGGTCACGGTTATCCCAAAAGTGCCTTTTTTTCAGGAGGCAACTGGACTTTCTGGTTTTTTCTCTGAAGACGTTTCCCTTGTCAACTGTTCTGCCCCAGCTACGGACCCCAAAGAACATTGTCCACACAAAATCTATGCAAAGCTTATTTTACTCAAATAACTCAGTCTTTTTCAACCAAAGGCTGTTAATAAACTGTCTTAACAGCCTACAAGAGTTCTAAGATAAGGTAATCACAGTCTTACTAGAATTGGCAAAAAGCCCAGAAGCAATTTTTGTAGAGAATCCAGACACAAAGAGTGAACTAAAGTTGTTCCCTACAGCTTGCTGCAATCGGCTTTCCTCCTTAAATAGGCTAAGGGAGTGGCCAATTAGCCCCAAGCCTTACTCTCGAGGAGACCTCCTCCTGAGGAGCCACTCCTGCCTTTTGGCAACTCTGCGTGCCCGTGCATCGATAAGAGGCTCCTCCTCTTCTTTCTCTTCACTTATGGGAGCTTCTGGAGGTTCTGAAGCCCCGGCTGAATCCCGCCTCTGGCACCACATCTTCTCCAGCCTCCTCACTGTCCGACTCGAGCGCCAGCTGCACAGGCTGATCGCGCAGCACCACACCAGCCTCCTCGCTGTCGGAATCAGCTACTAACTGCACAGGCCGCTGACGGGCCACAACATCATCCAAGAAGCTTCTTCAACTCTGAGTGGATGGTGGGGAATGGAAGGATTGATACTCTTTGCAGACAGCTGGTCATTTGCATCCTTTGAGAGAGTCCTTGAGGCCACCTGGAGGTTTACCTGTGTCCTCAGGGTCACCTGAGTGGTGCAAGTGGGCGTGGAGCCGCCTTGGAACTGCTGAAAGGACTGTGTGGTAGACTGGAGATAGATTATGTCCTATCCCTCTCCCTCTGTTGTTCATTTTTGACATAGATGGCCTCTTTGATCCTTCTTTCAAACCTCCAAGTGGCCTCAACGACTCTCTGAAAGGATGCAAATGACCAGCTGTCTGCAGGGAGTAGAAATCCTTCCCTTCCCGACCATCCAGTCAGAGGTGAAGAAGCTTCTTGGATGAGAAGCGAAACGTCTTCAAAGAAAAACCAGAAAATCTAGTTGCCTCTTGAAAAAAAAGCACCTTTGGGATTCTTTGATAGTACCTCTCTATCCCAGGCAACAGGCCATCTAAAAGGGGCAGCCTTCAAATCCCAGCATTCCTCCATCCATATGACAATTCTTGAGAATTCTGGGAGTTGAAGTTATCTCACCCGGAGGACCTTTTGGTTGGGAAAACTCCTATAGATCTGCGTTGCTCAACTTTAACGACTTTAAGACAGGTGGACTTCAACTCCCAGAATTCCCCACTCAGCCCTGCTGGCTGGGGAATTCTGGGAGTTACATTACATTGATTGATTGATTGATTGGCCCTTGCGCCATATCAAAGTGCAGCGTTCCAGAAACCAATTATTACTAAAATTTGATCAAAACAATTTAAAATAGAATTGGATAAAATGCAGTTTAAAAGATGAAATTAGAATAAAATACAATTTAAAACAAAATTGGAATAAAATACAGTCTGAAATGAAATTGGAATAAAATAGAATAATTTAAAGTATAGATAAAATTTGATAAAATTATATTTTGGTGTCACCCCTTACAATCTACCCTAATCAGTCCCACATATGCCGAACCATTTTGCCTAAGCACTGTGCTGTGTTAAATGTTATTTTCAGATTCCGCACATAAGGAATTCTGGGAGTTGAAGTCCACCCGTTTTAAAGTTGCCATGGTTGACAAAAACAGCTATAAAATTTCACCCAAAAAAGATGGGGAAAACAGGAAGCGACGATGACTGCAGAGTATCACAATTGTGATTGTGGCTTTTGTCACCCATGAAGATCTGTGTGAGACAACACTGATGATCCCCCAAAGTGAACTCCATAGGATTCTCTCTCTCTCGGAAAATAACGATCTATTTTATATTTTTATCCTGTTTTTCTCTTAACCTTCTTTTCTGCTTCGCCGCGCGTCCTTAGGCGGGCGCAGAGACATCAGCATTATAATAGAAGAGCCGGTGGCAGGTTTGGAAAACCAGCATGTTGCAAATCCCATCTTCCCTTCTCTTTCCTGCCCCCCCCTCTCCTCCCCATCCGTTGGCGTTTCCGTGCCCCGAGTTCGAAACTTTTGCAAATTTCTCCCTAAAGTTCTCATCTGGGAATTTAGGAAAAGATCGTTTCTTCCCCCGCATGAACGTTCTACATGCTTGCCCCACAGAACACGCCTCTGCCACGGAATGTACAGGTAGTCCTCGACTTAACAGCGGGTCATTTAGTGACCTTCAAAGGTGCAACGGCACTGGAAAAAAGGACGTTACGATCGGTTTTCGCACTTAGCGACCGTTACGGCATCCTAAGCGCGCACGATCAAAGCTCAGAGGCTTGGCAAGTGGTTTATGTTTATGACGGTTGCAGAGTCCTGGGGTCATGTGATCGGTTTTTGCAGTCGGTCTTCTCACAAGCAAAGTTAATGGGGAAGCCAGATTCACTTAACAACCATGTTATGTGGTGATTCACTTAACAATTGTGGAGAGAGAGACAGAGACAGAGAGAGAGAAAGAGAGAGAGAGAACAAGAAGAAAGAAAGAAAGAAAGAAAGAAAGAAAGAGAAAGAAAGAAAGAAAGAAAGAAAGAAAGAAAGAAAGAAAGGGAAGGAAGGGGAGGAGAAAAGAAAAAAGAGAAGGAAAGAAAAAAGAAAGAAGGAAGGAAAGAGAAAAAGAAAGGAAGGAAGGGGAGAGAAAAGAAAGGGAAGGGAAGAAAGGAAAGAAATGAAGGGAGGGAGACAAAAGGAAGGAAGGAAGGAAAGAAAAAAAGGAAGGAAGGGGGAGAGGAAAGAAAAGGGAAGGAAAGAAAGAAAAAAGAGGGAGGGAAAAAAGAAAAGGAAGGAAAGAAACAGAAAGGAAGGAAGGAAGGGGGAGAGAAAAGAAACGGAAGGGAAGAAAGGAAAGAAAGAAAAATAAATGAAGGGAGGGAGGGAGAGAGAGAAAAAGGAAAGAAAGAAAGAAAGAAAGAAAGAAAGAAAGAAAGAAAGAAAAAGGGAGAGAGAAAAGAAAGAAAGGAAAGAAAGAAAAAGGAAGGAAGGGGGAGAGAAAAAGAAAAGGGAAGGAAAGAAAGAAAGAAAAGAAAGGGAGGGAGGGAGAGAGAGAAGAAAGGAAAGAAAGAAAAAAGGAAAGAAAGCAAGAAAGGAAAAGAAAGAATGATTCACTTAACAATTGGGACCTTGTAAACTGGGCAAAATTCACTCAACAGACGTCTCACTTAGCAACCTAAATTTTGGGCTCAGTTGTGGTCATAAGTCGCGGACTACCTGTATTACTTCCAACCCAGAATGAAGGAGAAACTTCCTAACAGTGAGGACAGTTAACCCGCGGAACGCCTTGCCACAAGAAATTGTGGGTGCTGTCCATCACTGGAGGCTTTCAAGAAGAGACTGGACAGCCCCTTGTCTGAAATGGTATATAAGGGTCTCTTGGCGTAAGCAGGGGGTTGGACTAGAAGACCTCCAAGGTCCCGTCTAAGCCCTATGATTCTGTCCTTAGTGACTTATCCGTGGGTGAGGGATCCATCCCCTGAAACGGTGCCGAACATGGAATTCTTAACAGAGCTCCCTCACCTCCCTTCTCTTCTATCCTTTTATTATTGCCTTTCCTATATCAGAAGGTCTGTTACCAATCTGGTGCCCTCAGCCTATGCTGGCTTACATTCAGGTTTGCTGAGAATAGCAGTTGTAAGCCAGCATCGCCGGAGGACGCCATTTTTGTTCTCAGCATGCCTTTTCCTGTCATTGTTATCATTTTATCATTTCACCGTACGCCCCGGCCTGTTTTTAAGCGAATAAGATAATACCAACTATGTAAAACACCAATGCCTGGGGCACGCTTGGGCTGAATGGAGGCTAAAGCCATGTTCAGTTCAAGCTTGTAAACCTATATTTTTCAACTTCGACAGCTTGAAGATAGGTGGACTTCAACTCCCAGAATTCCCCAGCCAGCTATGCTGGCTGGGGAATTCTGGGAGTTGAAGTCCACCTATCTTCAAGCTGTCAAAGTTGAGAAACATTGATGTAAAGCTGGAATAAAGATTTCAAAATCTGCCTTATTCCAGAATTATAACCCTCTGGAATCAGGACAGATTTCGGAAAAAGGAAAAATTGTGTCTAGGCCCTTCAAAGCTATGCTGGCTGGGGAATTCTGGGAGTTGAAGTCCACCTATCTTCAAGCTGTCAAAAATTGAGAAATATTGATGTAAAGCTGGAATAAAGATTTCAAAATCTGCCTTATTCCAGCATTATAACCCTCTGGAATCGGCACAGATTTCGGAAAAAGGAAGAATTGTGTCTAGGCCCTTCAAAGCTATGCTGGCTGGGGAATTCTGGGAGTTGAAGTCCACCTATCTTCAAGCTGTCAAAGTTGAGAAACATTGATGTAAAGCTGGAATAAAGATTTCAAAATCTGCCTTATTCCAGAATTATAATCCTCTGGAATCAGTACAGATTTCGGAAAAGGGAAGAATTGTGTCGAGGCCCTTCAAAGCTATGCTGGCTGGGGAATTCTGGGAGTTGAAGTCCACCTATCTTCAAGCTGTCGAAGTTGAGAAACATTGATGTAAAGCTAGAATAAGGATTTCAAAATCTGCCTTATTCCAGAATTATAACCCTCTGGAATCAGTACAGATTTCGGAAAAGGGAAGAATTGTGTCGAGGCCCTTCAAAGCTATGCTGGCTGGGGAATTCTGGGAGTTGAAGTCCACCTATCTTCAAGCTGTCGAAGTTGAGAAACATTGATGTAAAGCTAGAATAAGGATTTCAAAATCTGCCTTATTCCAGAATTATAACCCTCTGGAATCAGTACAGATTTCGGAAAAGGGAAGAATTGTGTCGAGGCCCTTCAAAGCTATGCTGGCTGGGGAATTCTGGGAGTTGAAGTCCACCTATCTTCAAGCTGTCAAAAATTGAGAAATATTGATGTAAAGCTAGAATAAAGATTTCAAAATCTGCCTTATTCCAGCATTATAATCCTCTGGAATCGGCACAGATTTCGGAAAAGGGGAGAATTGTGTCTAGGCCCTTCAAAGCTTCAGGACAGCCTCACGATAAAAAAAACAATCAGAACGAGGTCAGTGTGAGGAAAAAAGCTTGCAAGATACGCTTATCCTCAGCTATATGAAACATGGCGTCATCTTCCAAGCCTTTAATGCGATGGCCAGTTTGGTTTAGTGGTTAAGCCACCAGTCTAGAAAATAGGGAGTCTCAATTCTAGTCCCGCTTTAGGCATGAAAGCTGGCTGGTTGACTTTGGGCCAATCACCAGGAGACGGTGAATTCTAGTCCCACCTCAGGCATGAAAGCCAGCTAGGTGATTTTAGGCCAATCACTAGGAGACTGTGAATTCTAGTTCTGCCTTAGATATGAAAGCCAGCTGGGTGACTTTGGGCCAATCACTAGGAGACACTGAATTCCAGTCCCATCTCAGGCATGAAAGCTAGCTGGGTGACTTTGGGCCAATCACCAGGAGACTGTGAATTCTAGTCCCGCCTTAGATATGAAAGCCAGTTGGGTGACTTTGGGCCAATCACTAGGAGACTCTGAATTCTAGTCCCGCCTTAAGCATGAAACCCAATGAGATGAGTTTGGGCCAATCACCAGGAGAGGGTGAGTTCTAGTCCCAGCTGAGACATGAAAGCCAATTGGATGACTTTGGGACAGTTACTAGGAGACGTTGAGTTCTAGTCAGCCAGGTGACTTTGGGACAGTCATTCTCTGTCAGCCCAGCCCACCTCACAGGGCTGTTGTTGTGGGGAAAATAGGAGGAGGAAGGTGTGTTGGATACATTCGCCGCCTTGAATTATTTGTAAAAATGATAAAGGTAAATTAAATGAAATCGAATGAAATTAAATTAAAAGAGTAAAGCCAAGAAACGGAACCTTAACACATTCCGGGCCCAGAGCCCGGTATTCAGCCAAGATTTAAAGCCTTGTAAACGGCCAACATGGTTGGGGTCGTTCTCATCCCTGAGGGAAGACTATTCCATAAGGCAGGCTCCAGCCATGAAATCCAGCCCGATCTATCTGGCTCGCGCGAACTGGTAGCACCGGCGACAGGAGGCTTCGCCAGGGGTGAAATGCTACCGGTTCGCACCAGTTCGGGTGAACCTGTAGTGATAAAAGCTACCGGTTCAAGCGAACCAGTAGTTAAAAAAGCTACTTGTTCGTCCAAACTGATATCTCCAACAATCAGCTGTGCCGCGCGATTTATATTCGGAAATCCTGCTTTCTAGCGAATCTAAACTGTGCGGCACAGCTGTTTCCTCCCCTCGCTGTTCTACTTACCTTGTTAAGCTTCCTTTTTCCGCGCGAAGCGCTCATTTGGTGTGCACTGCGCATTTGGCGCACACTGCACATGCGCGCACACAGCAATCCGCGGAGGATTTCACCACTGGGCTCTGCCCACCCGCCGGGACGTCATTACATCCCGTTTTCGACCCTTTGTGCATGCGCTCCCATTCCCAAACCGGTAGCGAAGGTAAGTGTATTTCACCTTTGGCAGGGTCTCCAGCAGAGAAGGCCCATCTTCTAGTTCCCTTTGATTGATGGGCTCTTCAGTTTGCCCAATCTGTTGGATCGAGTTGTACGGGTAGAGACTCTTGGAAGAAAGAGATGGAGAAAGAATATTGGTGATATTGGAGGAAAAACAAATTCCTGGTGTAGTCCCCAGTTTTCTCCATTCCTGCATTCAGCGGTGGCAAAACCACAGGTTTTGGATATACCGTATTTTTCGGAGTATAAGACGCACCTTTCCCCCCCAAAAAAGAGGGTGAAAATCTGGGTGCGTCTTATACTCCGAATGTAGCCCCGCCCAGCCTCGCAAACAGAGATTTCAGAGGCTGAAAGAAGCTTCAGAAAAACAGCCTCTGAAAGGCTTTTATCTAAAATAAAAGCCTTTCAGTCTTGGTGGCGCAGCAGACTAATAGCCTGTTATCATTCAGCTGTCTGCAAATACTGTAAGTTCGAATCTCGCCAAGGCTCAAGGTTGACTCAGCTTTCCATCCTTTCTAAGGTAGGTAAATTGAGGACCCAGTTTGTGGGGGCAATAAGCTGACTTTGTATAAATATACAAAAGTATGAAGGCTATTGCTTAGCGCATTGTAATCCGCCCTGAGTCTTCGGAGAAGGGCGGCATATAAGTCAAATTTTAAAAAAAGAAAAAAATCCCATTCCCTGCTAGCACTGATGACGTTACCTAGTTGGGTCAGGAAAGGTCTGCAAGAAAACAATCAAGTTCAGAGAACATCAAGGACCACATAATCCTCCTCTTCCTACTCAAACAGCCCTCCCTTGTAGCACTGATGACGTTACTTAGTTGGGTCATGAAACGTCTGCCCAGGCTCAGAAAGTACTAAAAACCCTGCAACCAACCTCTTTTGGAAACTTTTCCATTCCTCTTTCTGAAAAACGGTGGCCCCCCCACCCCAACACCTTGTCATGCATCTGCTGTTTACGTCTTGTGAGCCTCTGTTCACCCAACATTTGTTGTGTTCTCTTCCTTCCGGTTTGATACGATCCGTTCCACCTTTCCTCCCATGCGGTCCTGTTGGCAGCTCCCCCCCCCCACGTGGTTCGTGGCATCTGACGGCCTCTTTTTCTCTTTCCCCTCTTGTGCCCAGAGTCCAATGGAGACATTTCGCAGTACAAAGGCAGCGTGTCCTGTTCGATGCAGAGCAAGGATGGGAGCGCCCCTGGATCGGTGTACGTCGAATACGGTGAGCCTTGTTTCCATGGGCGGCGTTTTGTCTTCGGAGTCCGTTCAAAAAGGTGGGGAAGGTCGCCACAGAATACTTTTCCCACTAGCTGTTACCCTGAGTCCAAAACGGATCAGATTCTGGAACCCACCAGACAGAATTCAAGCCTGCTCAGTTTCAAGCACAGAAAAAGTATATGTACAAGCAATCCTCAATTTAAGACCCTTCGTTTAGCCACCATTCAAAGTTGCAACTATTTTTGTCTGTCCATCCATCCATCCATCCATCCATCCATCCATCCATCTCTCTTTCTTTCCTATCTATACGTGCAGCTATCTGTCTGTCTGTCTATCTCTATCCATCTCTCTCATCTATCTACCCATCCTTCTACCCATCCATACATGCATCTATCCATCTCTCTCTCTCATCTATCCATCCATCCATCCATCCATCCATCCATCCATATCTCTTTCCTATCTATACATGCATCTATCTATCTGTCTGTCTGTCTATCTATTTTTATCCATCTATCCATCTCTCTCATCTATCCATTCTTTTACCCATCCATCCATGCATCTATCCATCTCTCTCTCTCTCTCTCTCTCTATCTATCTATCTATCTCTATCCATGCATCTATCCATCTCTCTCTCTCTATCTATCTATCTATCTATCTATCTATCTATCTATCTCTATCCATTCATCTATCCATCTCTCGTCTATCCATCCTTCTACCCATCCATCCATGCATCTATCCATCTCTCTCATCTATCTATCCATCCAACCATTCATCCATCTATCCATCCATCCATCTACATCTCTTTCCTATCTATGCATGCATCCATTTATCATCCATCCATCCATCTATCCATCTCTCTTTCCTATCTATCTATCTATCTATCTATCTATCTATCTATCTATCTATCTATCTATCTATCTATCCATCCATCCATCCATCCATCCACCCACCCACCCACCCACCCACCCATCCATCCATCCAGACAGGCAGAGGGAGACGGACAGATAGGCAGTTAGATATAGACAAACATAGATAGATAGATACAGATGGATATTATCAGCAGTGTTATCCTGGGACTTATATCGTCACCTTCATTTGTTTTGAAAGCAACTTACTTCCTTTTTTCCCCCCATGCCAGACACCGGCCAGTATATCCATCCGGCCGAAGGGATGTTCCGGAGGCCTACAGAAGGCCAATCCCTGATCAGCTACCTGTCGGAACAAGATTTTGGCAGCTGTGAAGACCTGGAGAAGGTAGGGCTGAACAAATTGTAAGCCGCCCTGAGTCTCTGGAGAAGGGCGGCATATAAATAAATTAAAAAAAAATTAAAAATCCTGAGACAGAGGCGTCAATCAATAAATCGGTGGGAACCGTGAAAAGGGGTCTCAAAATCCCTGTTCTTCCTTTTTTTTTTTCCCTCTCAGGATTTTTTTTTACAAAGGATTCTGAGATGGAGGGCACCGTAATGACCCACATAGGATGATATCGTTGTACAAATGTCATAATTTAATACATACTTCTGTCAAAGGTCTTGACACCTATACAGAATTGAATCGTATTTGCATGACAATTCATTGCACAGCTGTCACCTTTTTGTCACTGTTTTAACAGATGGGCCTGAATTCTTGTTTTAGTGTAGGAGTAGAGTCCTTTCCAAAATTTTTAAGCAGCAGTTCTCAATTTCAATGACTTTAAGAATGGATGGACTTCAAGTCCCAGAATTCCCCAGCCAGCCTGTGTAATGGATTACGGTATTTTTCATCCTTGGCAGCTTTTAAGACTTGTGGACTTCCAAGTCCCAGAATTCCCCAGTCAGCCATGCTGGCTGGGGAATTCTGGGAGTTGAAGTCCACAAGTTAAAGGTTGAGAAACATTGATCTAAGTTGTCTTGGACCATCCTGCCATATTTTTAAAAGCTGTGACTGATAAACCACGCAATTTCGTGCCAGTGGGAGGGATATAAGAGCCGAGGTGGCACAGTGGTGAGAGTGCAGTACTGCAGGCTACTTCTGCTGACTGCCGGCTGCCTGCAATTTGGCAGTTCAAATCTCACCTCAGGCTCCAGGTTGACTCAGCCTTCCGTCCTTCTGAGGTGGGTAAAATGAGGACCCAGATTGTTGGGGGCAAGAGGCTGACTCTGTAAACCGCTTAGAGAGGGCTGTAAAAGCACTATGAAGCGGTATATAAGTCTAGGTGCTAGTGCCCTTCCTTCCTTCCTTCCTTCCTTCCTTCCTTCCTTCCTACCTTCCTACCTTCCTTCCTACCTTCCTTCCCTCCCTCCCTCCCTCCCTCCCTTTCTTCCCTCTCCCTCCCTCCCTCCCTTCCTTCCTTCCTTCCCTCCCCCTCCCTTGCTCCCTCCCCCCTTCCTTCCCTCCCCCTCCCTCCCTTCCCTCCCTCCCTCCCTCCCACCCTTCCTTCTCCCTCACTCCCTCCCTCCATCCCTCCCTTCCTTCCTTCCCCCCTCCCTCCCTTCCTTCCTTCCCCCGTCCCTCCCTTCCTCCCTCCCTCTCTTCCTTCCCTCCCCCTCCCTCCCTCCCTCTCTTCCTTTCTTCCTTCCCCTCCCTCCCTCTCTTCCTTCCCTCCCCCTCCCTTCCTCCCTCCCTCTCTTCCTTCTCTCCCCCTCCCTCCCTCTCTTCCTTCCCTCCCCCTCCCTCCCTCCCTCCCTTCCTTCCTTCCTTCCTTCCTTCCCTCCCTCCCTCCCTCCCTCCCTCCCTTCTGTTGTGGAACAGTGGTTAGAATGCAGTATTGTAGGCTGACCGCCCACAGCTAGGAAGTTCGAACCTGACCTGCTCAAGGTTGACTCAGCCTTCCATCCTTCCAAGGTGGATAAAATGAGGACCCAGATTGTTGGGGGCAAGAGGCAGACTCTGTAAACCGCTCAGAGAGGGGCTGTATGAAGCGGTATATAAGTTGCTATTGCTATATAAACCTTTAACAGTATTGGGGCAATCTTATTTGTTACCATAAATCTCATTATAACGGGTTCTCAGCCTTAGCAACTTTAAAATATTATTTATTACTAAACTGATAGGCCACCGTTCTCGCAGTCCGAGGCGATTCTGAGCAGGGGGAGGGAATAACAGTTGGAAGGGACCTTGGAGGTCTTCTGTCCCATTTCCCTGCTGGAGCAGCAGACGCTACACAATTTCAGACAGGTGGCTATCCAGTTTCTGCTTAGAAAACCTCCAGTGATGGAGCATCCATGACTTCTGAAAGCAAGCTATTCCATTAGGAAATTCCTCTTTAGTTCTAGGTTGCTTCTCTCCTGGATTAGTTTCCACCCATTGCTTCTTGTCCTGCCTTCAGGTGCTTTGGAGAATAGCTTGACTCCCTCTTCTGAAATATTGGAAGACTGCTATCATGTCTCCCCTAGTCCTTCTCTTCATTAAACTAGACATACCCAGTTCCTGCAACTGTTCTTCATATGTTTTAGCCTGCAGGCCCCTCATCATCTTTGTTGCTCTTCTTTGCACACTTTCTAGAGCAGCTTTAAGACTTTAAAGACTTCTCATTCTGGGAGTTGAAGTCCACAAGTCTTAAAGCTGCCAAGTTGTTTGAAGACCTCTGTTCTAGAGTCTCAGCGTCTTTTTTATATTGTGCCAACCAAAACTTGGACACAATAATCCAAGTGTGGCCTTATCAAGGGATTATAAAATGGCATAAACACTTCGTGTGATTCGCTTAGGATAGTCATGCCTAGAATCTCCCAGGCAGGGTATATCCCTTATACCTGATAACAGTGTTCCAGGGGCTGCCACAAAGAAGAGGGGGAGTCAAGCTATTTTCCAAAGCACCTGATGGCAGGACAAGAAGCAATGGGTGGAAACTAATCCAGGAGAGAAGCAACCTAGAACTCTAAGGAGAAATTTCCTGATCGTTAGAACAATTAATCAGTAGAATGACTTGCCTCCAGAAGTTGTGAATGCCCCAACACTGGAAGTTTTTAAGAAGAGATTGGACAACCATTTGTCTGAAATGGGATAGGGTCTCCTGAATGAACAAAAGGTTGGACTAGATGACCTCCAAGGTTCGTTTCATTTGTCCAGGATGGAATAAGAGCTCCTGCCTGCTCAGGGGGTTGGACTATTCCTATTCTATTTCTATTCCTATTCTATTCCTCTTCCTCTTCCTCTTCCTCTTCTATTCTATTCCTATTCCTATTCCTATTCCTATTCCTATTCCTATTCCTATTCCTATTCTATTCTAACTGATCCACCAGTTGCGCCCCTTTCTGGACTGGGATGCCCTGCGCACGGTCACTCACGCCCTCATCACTTCCTGTCTGGACTACTGTAACACTCTCTACATGGGGCTCCCCTTGAAGAGCACCCGGAGGCTCCAGCTGGTCCAGAATGCGGCCGCGCGGGTGATTATGGGGGCGAATCGGTGCTCCCATGTAACACCGTTCCTGCGCGACCTGCACTGGCTCCCAGTGGTCTTGCGGGTGCGATTCAAGGTGTTGGTCGCCACCTTTAAAGCGCTCCATGGCTCAGGACCTGGATATTTACGAGACCACCTTCTGCCTCCGATAGCCTCCCACCGACCAGTACGCTCCCACAGAGAGGGTCTCCTCAGGGTGCCATCGGTTAGACAGTGTCGACTGGCGACCCCCAGGGGGAGAGCCTTCTCTGTGGGGGCACCTGCCCTCTGGAATGAGCTGCCCCTGGAGATTCGTCATATTTCCGACCTCCGTACCTTCCACCGCGCCCTTAAAACACTATTATTCAATCAAGCAGGGCTGGCCTAAAATATTATTTTAATGGGTTATTGTGTTTTAGATGATTGGCCAAACTATCTAATAATTTTAAATTGTTTTCAACTTTTATATTGTTGGTTTTTATCTTGGCTGTACACCGCCCTGAGTCCCTTTGGAAGAAAGGCGGTATAAAAATTTGATAAATAAATAAATATTCTTATTTTATTCCGTTCCTATTCCTATTCCTATTCCTATTCCTATTCTATTCTATTCTATTCTATTCTATTCTATTCTATTCTATTCTATTCTATTCTATTCTATCATTTAATTCTCGACTTCGCAAACTGTTTGACAGCTCCTCTCCCTTCATCCCAGGAAAACGCCCACTTCAGCATCTCCGAGTCGCTCATTGCTGCCATCGAGCTGATGAAATGCAACATGATGAACCGTCAGATGGAAGAGGAGGAGGAAGAAAGCGACAAGGTGATTCAAGACCTTAAGCAGAAGATCCGTATCCGCCGGCAACAAATTCGGACCCGCTACCTCCACCCGGCGTGCCAGGATGTGGGCTCTGACAGTGAGTGCTTCTTATCCTTTGGAAGGTTGCTCCATTGAGATCCCAAAGAAGCTGAAACCTCAGGCTGTCTCTGAATCTAGGTTTGGGGGTCGAGTTCGGAAGCGTCTCGTCTGGCTTTTCTCAACCTTAGCAAGTTTTAAGACCTGGGTGAACTTCAACTCCGCAGCATTGACTTAATTTAAATGCTGTGACCTAGGATTCCTGAGTCATTAAAACACACGAGTAGTCCCAAAAACCTCTTTATTGCAACAGCTGTGAATTACGTTCATTCACAGCTGAGTCCCAATTAGTTGCAAGAAGTCCTTCAGGATAATCACCAATCTTTATCGCCCTTGACACGCTGCCAAAGACCTACTTGGCAAAGCCCCACAGAGTCCAGAATCAAACGGAGATGCCGACTGGGAACAGAATTAACAACGTTGCTTTCCTGCAAAGGGCCCACGTGCCTTTGCTCCTCTTTTTAGCCTTATGGGAAGGGCCAGTCATCTCCAGGCCTTACTCCCGAGTCGTCCCTTTTGTTTAACTGTTCGTGCCTTCTGGCAGCTCTGCGCATGCATGCACTAGGAAAAGGCTCCTCCTGTTCCTCTGCCTCTCTGCTGTCCGACTCTGGAGGTTCCGGAGGCCACGCATCACTCCCAGATGGCCCTGGCCCCATCTCTGCCCCCGACGCAGAGCCCTCATCCGGGCCTTCCCCAGAGTCCAGGATTGGCCCATGTTCCTCCCCAGCCTCCTCACTGTTCAACTCAGCTGCCAGCTCCGCAGGCTGCCGGAGGACCACAACAGTAAAGAGTAAAAAAGATAAAGTCTCAAAGGTGCTTTTTCAGGAGGCAACTGGACTTTCTTGTTTTTTCTTTTGAAAACATTTCGCTTCTCCTCCAAGAAGCTTCTTCAGCTCTGACCGGATGGTGGGGAATGGAAGGGTTTATGCTCCTTGCAGACAGCTGGTCATTTGCATCCTTTGAGAGAGTCCTTGAGGCCACTTGGAGATTTATCTGAGCCCTCAGGGTCACCTGAGTGCTGCAAAGGGTTCCTGTAGTCTGCAATTTTTCAAGAATTCAAAGAAAAAACCAGAAAGTCCAGTTGCCTCCTGAAAAAGCACCTTTGAGACAATCATGACCTGGATGACTGAGAATCTCCATAGACTTTTTAAAAGGTAAAGGAGTCCCTGCGGATTTTACTCCGCTAGTCGTTGCCAACTCCAGTGGCCAATGCTCATCTCCGTTTCAAGACTGTTGAGCCAGCGCTATCCGAAGACATTTCCGTGGTCATGTGGCCAGCATGACGTCACAGAGCGCTGTTCCCTTCCCACCGAAGTGGTACCTATTTATCTACTCGCCTTCGCATGCTTTCGAACTGCTAAGTTGGCAGGAGCTGAGGCGAGGACAGGAGCTCACTCCATCATGTGGTGCTCGGGTCTCGAACCCGGGCTGCCTGCTTTCCAGCCGACAAGCCCAGCATCTTAACCGCTGAGCCGTTTGTGATTTAAGGACCATTACAAAAAACATCGTAAAATCAGGCCCGCTCACATGGTGGTGTGAAGTTTCCGAAAGATGCCCTAATTAATTCATGAGCTATGAGCCAAACTTCAAAAGAAATACAGTCATTTATTAGGAGCACCATTTCGGCAATATTCGGATGCAGTTAGAACTAATCCCACATAGATTTACATTCCCCTATGACCCTGTCTCTCCCCTCCTCCCTGGCCATGTCATAAATCACATTATCCAATTAAGCACTTTGGCCGGCTGTGAAATCCAACACCCTCCTTCTGATTGCGGTTAGGAAGCATGTATGGAATGTAACCTCAGTTAGGGAAATCAATCAGCTCCATCAGTTCTCCCTCCCTCCTGCTCATGGCAACTTGAAAGCTTTGCAAGTTGACATTCGGCTCCCCTCACTTCCCGAGGGTGACCTGCGCAAAGCAAAACAATTTGAGTACAGATGTAGAGTTTAGGGATGTGACCCCTAACTTTACGACTGTTAGAACTCATGAGCGTAATTGCAGGGTTCAATTATGGTTCTGTTGATGATAGTTGTTGTGGTCCGTCGGCTGCCAGCAGAGCTAGCAGCAGAGTCAGATGAGGAGGAGGTTGAGGGGGAGAGTAGGCCAGTTTTAGAGCTTTTTGGAAGGCTCTGATAAGGAAGGAGGATCAGAGACAGAGGCAGAGCTTCCGTCCTTCCCCAGGTGAGAGGCAGCTGTCTTTGGGCACTGAGCTGAGTGAGGGGGAAGAACAGATGGGGCCCATCTCAGATGCATGTATGCTTAGAGAGGAGAGGAGAGCAAAGGAAAACAATAAGCCGGCTCTCGGGGAAAGGCAGACATAGACGCTAGCGAACGCTGGGTGAGAACAGTAGTGAAGCATCTTCATGATCAGGTAGTTGAAGCTTCCTCATTTTTGCAGGTCTGAAAGCGACAGACAGCGGATCGTATTTCAGCTCCCAAGACTCAACCTGCCCCTCCGACTCGGGGTCTGCGGAAGAGGTGGATGAGTACGAGATCCGAGGTAAGATGACCTCCATAGAATGAGCCCTGAGCTACCCTTCCTTTACAGGTAGTCCTCGACGTACGAACATTGATTTAGTGGCCGTTCGAAGTTACAAAAAGCAGCATTTATTACCAATTTTCAGCAAAAACAACCCTTAATAAAAAGCGGGTTTGCTTTACGACTGCAGTGTTCGCTTTACAACCGTTGTAAAAAAAAAAGGTAAAAACGGGACTAGTCATGTGGTAACTTACTTTACACTGTCATGACTTACTAATCAGCCGGCTCTTTTATGGGCATAAATCGAGGAGTAGCTGTATTGCAATTGGTCCTTCCATTCTCTTGTTTGAGACATGCTCTTCTGTCATGCCCATGTCCTGCAGATGGAAACGAAGGATCCAACCTGATTCACATGTCCAACAGTGACCTGTCCGTCTCGATGGCCTCCTTGTTTTCAGGTAATGACTTTCCCCTCCTGAACCCTTGGTAAGTCCGTATCAGATACGGCAAAATATATTAGTTGTCAGTCCTGCCCTGATTTGGTCCTTTAGGCAAGGAAGACCCTCGATTCCAATTGTAGCAAAGGGTACACAGTGTTTTACAGTACAGCAAAGCCAGAACTGAAGTTCACGCGCCAAACTTTCCCAGTTAACTTTCCCTGTCCGGTTCCTTCCCCTTGCTAGTCCCTTATTGTCCAATTATCTTTGAATAAATTGTTTTGGGAACTGTCTCTTCAACGGCGGGCTGATTGGTGAGCTATTCCATTCCATTCCGAGCGCTTTGACTTTGAGACGGTGTCTCTGGAAGGTACGATGTTGGCATATGCAGCAAAAAAACCCACCTGGTTTTTTTTTTTACCAAGAGCATAACTTTATTGATAGATCTATACAGGGTGCAGAAGAAGCAAAACTAGCTCTGAGGTTTTCACGCATAAGCCAGCATAGTTAATTTCCCCATTTGGGCCATCCGTTGTCCAACAATCCAGTATGTTCTTTGTGTTTTGGGAAAATAATCTGCGCCTTCAGAAGGTCTCAAGGGGTTTTCTCAGGCTACAAACGGCTCACATAGATTCCTAACTCCTCCCTCCCAGCTCCCAATACATTCCAAGCATTCCCCTCCCCACTCCCTTAATTACTGTTGTCAAGCTGGGAGTAGAGGTGCCTTTATATGAGTCAACTTCGAAACAATGAATAGTTAGACTTCCCCCCTCCCCACCGCCTCCTTCCCCTCTGAGGAAGTTGATTTAATCTCTGGAGTTCAATCCCTAGTCACTGTTTCCAACCAGTTGCATGGAATTGCAAGGATATTAATGCAAGCTGACGTATGTCCTCTTGATATTTGAACACTTCTGTAGGCCTGAAGTTGCACACATTTGTGCAACTAGTGTGTCTCCTTCTATATTGCTACTATTGCTTTTACAAATGAAGGTTAGGATCGAGGTTGGCATTGCCCAGTGCCCACAGTCTCCTTAAAACATGTTACGCAAGAAAGTTTTCAGGTCTGGATGATACATTTGCCTTCCTGGTTTGCCCACGTTAAGGTCCTTCTGAATCCAGAATTCATTTTGCTCTGTTGCCTCTGGAAATATGTAAGCAGAATTCCTGGTCCAGAACTGGATAAAGTCTATGCCAGTGTTTCTCAACCTTGGCAATGTGAACATCTCAACCTGAAGATGGGTAGATGTCAACTCTCAAGAGTTCCCTAGCCAGCTGTTCTGCCCCAGCTCCATACACCAACGGTCCTTATCAAATTTATTAAGTAGCAAGAATAAACCCGAGTCCGGCAAAGGTTGGCAACCAGCCCAGAAAACAAGATACCATAAGACTGTTCCAAAAATGCTCTGATGATAATTACAAGTTGTTTCCAGCAAGAAACTTACTAATGGCATGCGACTTAAATAGGCTAAGGGAGTGGCCAATTATCCTCCAGCCTTACTCTCGAGGAGACCTCCTCCTCCTCCTGAGTAGCCACTCCTGCCTTTTGGCAGCCCTGCGGGCTCGAGCATTGAGAAGAGGCTCCTCCACTTCGCTCTCTCCACTTGAAGGAGCCTCTGGAGGTTCTGAAGGCCCTGGCTGAGTCTCTGCCTCTGGCACCACATCCTCTTCAGCCTCCTCGCTGTCCGACGCGAGCGCCGGCTGCACAGGCTGCTGGTGCGACCCCACACCAGCCTCCTTGTCGTCGGGATCAGCCATGATCTGCGCAGGCCACTGGCGGGCCACAACACCAACATAGCTTACTCTCTTGTTATCCCTTCCTCTGCAATCTCTCCACTTTAGAAGGTAAGAGGAGGGGAAAAAACAGACATGGCTGGCTAGGGAATTCTGGGAGCTGAAGTCCATCTTCAAGTTGCCAAGGTTGACTGGTAGGCACATACGACCCTTTTCCAGATAGGAGTAGATGGATCTGAAGGGTGAGAAGAAGGAAGCTGGTCTCCTTGTCCCCTGCTTGGCTGAGGATTTGAATTGGCAGATCTGGAAATATCTCTGTTGAGTTGAGAACTTCCCCGGTAGAGTTATCAGATGTTTAAACCAGAAGTGGTCCCATTTAGGAGCTGCTTAAATCAGTAGAAATCCATCAGATCAAATATTGTATGTGTTGTGGCCTGTCAGCAGCCTGTGAAGATTGTAGCTGATTCCGACAGCAAGGAGGCTGGTGTGGTGCTGTGCAGCTGGCACCCGAGTCGGACAGTGAGGAGGCTGGAGAAGATGTGGTGCCAGAGGCAGGGATTCAGCCGGGGCCTTCAGAACCTCCAGAAGCTTCCATAAGTGAAGAGGATGAAGAGGAGGAGCCTCTTCTCAATGCACGGGCGCGCAGAGTGGCCCAAAGGCAGGAGTGGCTCCTCAGGAGGAGGTCTCCTCGAGAGAATGGCTTAGGGCTAATTGGCCACTCCCTTGGCCTATTTAAGGAGGAACACCGACTGAAGCAATTTGTAGGGAACAACTTCAGTTCACTCTCCTTCGCGTCTGGATTCTCTGCAAATTGCTTCTGGGCTTTTTGCCAACCGTAGTAAGATTGTGATTACTTTATCTTTGGTTTCTTGTAGGCTGTTAAGAAAGTTTATTAAATCAGAAAGACTGATTTAATTTAGTAAACTAAGGTTTGTACAGACTTTGTGTGTGTTGCGTTCTTTGAGGTCCGTAGCTGGGGCAGAACAGTATGGGATCTCCTGCTTGAGCAAGCGGGTTGGACTAGAAGACCTCCGAGGTCCCTTCCAACTGTTTTTTTCTGTATTCCATTTCAAATTTGACATTTCTTCATCTCTGTTATGTTGCGACTTAGACGCGGACATCAAGAGGAGCCAACCCCCGAGTAAAAAGTCCTTCCTTTCCTCTGGCTCCACGTACGTATGCCTACTTCTCATGCTTCGCTCTCCCTCCCTCAGCCCAGCGCAACATGGATTCAGTTAACAGGTAGTCCTCGACTTACAACAGTTCACTTAGTGACCATTCAAAGACACAGCGGCCCTGGAAAAAGTGACTTTACGACCGGTTTTTTTTCAAACTTACGACCATTGCAGCATCCCCAGGGTCACAGGATCCAAGCTCAGACTCTTGGCCACCGACTCATATTTATGACAGTCGCAGGTCATATGAAGGTCCCGTTTTGCGACCTTCTGAAAAGCAAAGTCAATAGGGAAGCCGGATTCATTTAACGACCAGATTATTAACTTAACAACTGCAATGATTCACTTAACGGCTGTGGCAAGAATGGTCGCAAAATGGGGCATAATTCACTTAGCAAATGGTTCACTTAGCGACAGAAATGTTGGACTCGATTGTGGTCATAAGTTGAGGACTGCCCATAGTTTTCCCCCCACCCCTTATGTATCATACACATGGATAATGTTGAGAGCTGAAATGCAGGTGGGAATCTCTCATAGAATCACAGTGTTGGAAAAGACTCTAAAGGTCATCTAGTCCAACCCTCCGTAATGGTCAGGAAAAACAGTCAAAAACAACTGGTTGCTAGTTTTAGGTCAGAAAGATGACAGAGGTTTTGTCAGGACTACAACTAGTCCTTGACTTGGGACTGCAATTGAGCCCAAAATTTCTGTTACTAAGTGAGACGGTTGTTAAGTGAGCTTTGCCCCATTTTACGACCTTTTCTTGCCACAGTTGTTGAGCGAACCACTGCAGTCATTCAATTAATAATCAGGTGGTTAAGTGAATCTGGCTTCCCCCGTTGACTTTGTTTGTCAGGAGAGGTCGCAAAAGGGGATCGACGTCACCTTGAGACGCTGCGACCGTCATAAATAATGAGTCAACTGCCAAGCGTCTGAATCGTGATCATGTGACCCCGGGGATGGCTCAACGGTCGTTAAGTGTGAAAAAACGATCAGTCACTTTTTTCAGTGCCATGGTAACTTAAAAGCGGTCCCTATACGGATGGTTGTAAGTCGAGGACTACCTGTATTCTTGGTGGGTATGTAATTTAGAGATTTTGGGGGGTGGGGTGCAGAGGTTGCTAAATACCAGCCTTCAGAAGTTCTGAGATCCAATCCAGCTGGAGGTAGAAGATGGAAGCCATCTCCAGGACACCTTAATGAAAAGGCGACTTAGAGAAGTAGTAGGGCGAGACTCACCGGAGAGCCTCCATCTCTTGGAGCAGGGAGTAAGGCCCAAGGTTGAGAAGAGCGTTGGCTCCTATGCTCCAGCACAGGGATGGGGTGAGCCCAGCATGGACCACGCAGGAGAAGCAGCAGAGGTTAAGTCCGTACGAGAGTCACGGCAGCCCAAGACACGGGAAGGGGTGCTTCGTGTTGGGAAGGGAGCGGGGACACCTTCCGCAGGAGGAGAGAAGGCAGGAAGGGAACGGGAAGGGAAGGGAGAAGACGGGGAGGGAGCAGGGGTGAAATCCAGCAAGTTCTAATAGGTTCTGGAGAACCGGTAGCGGAAATTTTGAGCGGTTTCGGAGAACCGGCAAATACCACCTCTGGCTGGACCCAGAGTGGGGTGGGAATGGGGATTTTGCAGTATCCTTCCCTCAGGAGTGGGGAGGGAATGGGGATTTTGCAGTATCCTTGCCCCAGGAGTGGGGAGGGTATGGGGATTTTGCAGTATCCTTCCCTCAGGAGTGGGGTGGGAATGGGGATTTTGCAGTATCCTTCCCCTGGAATGGGGAAGGAATGGGGATTTTGCAGTAACCTTCCCCTGGAGTGGGGAGAGAATGGGGATTTTGCAGTATCCTTCCCTCAGGAGTGGGGTGGGAATGGGGATTTTGCAGTATCCTTCCCCCAGGAGTGGGGAGGGTATGGGGATTTTGCAGTATCCTTCCCCCAGGAGCGGGGAGGGAATGGGAATTTTGCAGTATCCTTCCCCTGCCACACCCACCAAGCCACACCACACCCACCAAGCCACGCCCACAGAACCGGTAGTAAAAAAAAATTGGATTTCACCATTGGGAGGGAGGGAGGGAAGGAAGGAAGAAAGGAAGTATGGATGGATGGATAGATAATGGTAGATAGGAAGGGAAGGAAGGAGATGGGAATGAGAGGGAGGGAAGGAAGGATAATGGTAGGTAGGAAGGGAAGGAAGGAAGGAAGAAAGGAGGGACACAGGAATAGTAGGTAGAAGGAAAGGGAAGGAAGGAAGGACACAAGAATGAGAGGGAAGAATGAAAGAGGGAGGGAGGATGGAAGGAGATGGGAATGAGAAGAAGGGAAGGAAGGATAATGGTAGGAAGGAAAGGGAAGGAAGGAAGGAAGGAAGAAAGAAAGGAGGGACACAGGGATAGTAGGTAGAAGGAAAGGGAAGGAAGGAAGGACAAGAATGAGGGAAGAATGAAAGAGGGAGGGAGGATGGAAGGAGATGGGAATGAGAAGAAGAGAAGGAAGGATAATGGTAGGGAGGAAGGGAAGGAAGGAAGGAAGGGAAGGAAGGAGATGGGAATGAGAGGGAGGGAAGGAAGGATAATGGTAGGTAGGAAGGGAAGGAAGAAAGGGATACAGGAATAGTAGGTAGAAGGAAAGGGAAGGAAGGAAGGACGCAGGAATGAGAGGGAAGAAGGAAAGAAAGGAGGGAGGGAGGAAGGAAGGAGCCGGGAATGAGGGAGGGAGGAATGAAGAACAAAAGAAGGAAAGGGATGGTGAAGGAAGGAAGATGGGAAGGAGGGAGGGAGGAAGGAAGGAAGGTTTCACCCCCCCTCTCGTTCTGGAGCTTCTTCCAGAAAAGAAAGTTCCTCATCCTGCCTGTAGGGGCAGTATTTTTCCAACCAGGAGAACTTTTTAAGAAGTGTGGATTTCCACTCTTACAATTCCTCTGCCAACATCTGCTAGGAGTTGAAGTCCACTCACATCTGAAAGTTGTCAAGGTTGACTAGTTTGGGGGAATTCTGAGCGTGGAGCTCCACCCATATACCTGGAGGTTTCTGGGAGATGAAGTCTCCCCACAGCTTAAAAGCTGCCACGGTTGAAAAACAAACCGTCCCGTCCTATGGCTTTGACATGGGTTGTCGTCTCGACCGCTTCCTCCAGGAGCTACCACAGCTTCCTCAACTCCAACTCGGCCGAAGCCGTAGCCATGGGCTTACTCAAGCAGTTCGAAGGGATGCAGCTGCCCGCGGCCTCTGAACTCGAGTGGCTGGTGCCCGAGCATGACGCCCCACAGAAGGTAGGTATCTCCGGGCAGCTGCTCCTCTGACTAATTTCGCTTGCCTTCCCACCTACAGGAGTGGCCAAAATCGTGGAAACCATTTTGGGAAAAGTTGTAGTTTTGAGGTTCGATGGCTAATTACACCACTTTTTTTCTGGAGTTTCAAGATAATCCTATTCCACTGCTGGAATGGCCTGGTGGCTCAGCAGACTAATAGCATTGTGATTAACACCAGCTGTCTGCAATTACTGTAAGTTCGAATCTCACCAGGCTCAAGGTTGACTCAGCCTTCCATCCTTTTTTTTTTTATTGAAAAGTTTTATAAGTTTTATAAGAAATACAAACATTTTCTCCCCCCCCCCGCCCTTCCCCCCTCAGCCTTTCCCTCCCCCCTTGCCCTCCCACCCATCCCCCCTCAGCCTTCCCCCCCCCCTCCCTTGACTTCCCAGAACAAGCACAGGGTATAGCATCCACAAACATAAAACTAAAATATGCTAACAAATTGTTGACTTCAAATTCTTTCTAGGTCTTTAACTCCTTATAACTCAAAACACTATAAACATAAGCTAAAAGTTAAAAATGTTTCACTCATAAGCTATATGAATCTTCTTAGTCTGATACTTGTTTTGAATATAGTCAAGCCTTCCATCCTTTCTAAGGTAGGTTAAATGAGGACCCAGATTGTGGGGGCAATAAGCTGACATTGTATAAATATACAAAAGTATGAAGGCTATTGCTTAGCGCATTGTAAGCCGCCCTGAGTCTCCGGAGAAGGGCGGCATATAAATCAAATTAAAAAAAAAAAAAAAAAAGAATAGCCCAGACCTTAATCCAAATGAAAATCCATGGAGCCGACTAAAGAAACTGGTTAGTCAGAAGCCACCCAGCAATAAACCCCAGTTAATAGAAGCCATCATTCAATCTTGGTTTCACATGGTAACAGCTGCAGAACTCAAAGACTTGGTTCACTCCATGGGAAGACGTTGTAAGGCCATAATTCATGCTAAAGGTGACCCCACTAAGAATTAACTGACATGGGGATCATTCTTGTATATCTCGTTTTTTCTATGATGATAATTTTTGTATATCTCGTTTTTTCTACGTGTTTCACTTTTCTTCTTTATCCTGTCACTGCTCTTCTAAGACCAAATCCTTCCTGAAAGTTATTGCATTACATTCTTGATTAAATTATCTTTCCATTGATATATCATTTTATGGTACTACTCCCAAAAAAAAGTGATGGTATTAGCTAGTTTTGGAAAATACACTTTTCCCAAAAGGTTTCCACAATTTTGGCCACTACTGTACTTCAGTGGGAAAGTAACAGCGTTCCGTGGGCCTTTGGTGTATAGTCATGCCGGCCACATGACCACGGAAACGTCTTCGGATAACGTTGGCTCCCTTGGCCAAGAAATAGAGATGAGCAGCGCCCCCTAGAGTCAGGCACAACTGGGGAGCTTCAGGGGCAGGAGCATCCTTTGTCTTCATCCCACTAGCAGTCTTTCCATCGCAGCTTCTCTTCCCCACTAGCTTCCGAAAATTTAAAGGGGAATCCCCGAGATATTTTCTCACGAATGAAGGTGAATATATATGTGTCCCAGGATAATGTTGCAGGATAGAGTGGTGCGGTGGCTTAGAGATGGAGCTCTCACCTCACAATCAGGAGGGTGTGAGTTCGATCCTAAGTAGAGGCAGATATTTCTCTCTCTGGGCAAAATGAGACTATATCTGCTGAACAAAACTCCGCATTGGCGACAGGAAAGGCATCCGGCCAGTAAACTCCATTCAGTTGCCCAGACTCCAGCCCTCGAGGGATTATGGGGTCGTTAAAAGAAGATGATAATAATGCAGGATCCAATCTGGGTCGGTCACTGGGACCAGAGGTTTGGTCTTCTGAGCTTTCGGATTCGTGCTGGAGCCCATTTTCGGGGAACTTCTCTCTAGAATATTTTGTGTTGGTTTTCAGGGCCCGATAAAGTTTCTTAAAAAGCTTTTTAAGCGCCCCAAGTGGTATAAGAAAAGACGGCTTTCTGCAAAGCTACTACTGGTAGGTTCCAAGGGGAGCATGGTGCTGACCGACCGTGTGCTCTTAGCGGCTTTTCGACATAAAAAAAAAAATGCATTGGGAGTGCTGGCGTGGTTTGATGTGGAGTATAGAGCCAGCTCCATTGCAGTAGAAAACAATATTAGGCATGTAACCAGGGCTGTTTGCAGGGGAAACCCAGCAGTTCAATCGTCTCAGTTTGAGTTTCATAAGTACAGCGGTAAAGATTGCATCCCTGGGCCAGAATCAGAATTCCTCGTTTTTAAGAATTCAGGTACAATTTGAAAACGTTTGGCAGTGGGATGGGTCAGCCACAGGAGCAAAGTCGAATTGACTTGTCTACAGTGATACAGAATAGACAATAGACAAGCCAAGTCCCCAAAACGTCAGAGAATTCCTGGAAGTTTGGCCCTCGGGGAAATCAGCCATCAACAGGCACAGAGAGATAAGCAATATTTACACACCGTTCAAAGGAGACGATCAAAAAGACCAAAACACCTCCTTGCCAGCAATCCACACCCAGAGAAGCAGAGATTTATACCAGATCAACAAGAATTAATAACACCCCAATTAAGGAAATACCAACTCAAACAAACAATCACACATTAATCTGCAGCCTAATTAAGGATTCATCAAGAACATTCCCGCCAACACTGACAGGGCAAGCCGTTAGTATATCGACAGGAAGCAAACCCCACACTTCACTGCCCTGATGGTGTTACCTAGTTGGGTAATGAAACGACTGCAAGAAAACAACCAAGCTCAGAGAGCACCAAGGACCCCACAGTCCTCCTCCTCCTCCTCCTCCTTCTCCCCACACACCCCTTTCCCTTCTAGCACTGATGACGTTCCCTAGTTGGGTCATGAAACATCTGCAAAAAAACATCCCAGCTCAGAGAGCACCAAGGGCAACACAATTCAACCTTGAGCTACAAAAATCTCCATTCTTCATGCTTCTAAGTAGACAGCCTAGCAGATGCATTCACACCACATACTAAACCTTGTTAATTTCAATTCTGTATGTGCGTGTAATATAGTATGTTATGTAAATCGAGGCCACTTAATTAGTTGGACATCCACTGTTTGGTACGAATCCGTAAAATGGATTTAGTAACCAAGTGAAGCAAGTTACGTTTCAGTGTGGCAGGATTTACAGGTAGTCCTCGACTTACAGCCACAATTGATCCCAGAATGTGTGTTGCTAAGTGAGAAACTTGCTAAGCGCCCCATTTTACAAATCACCTTGCCACCGTTGCTAAGTGAATCCCTGCAGTTGTTAAATAAGGAACACGGCCGTTATGTGAATCTGGCTTCCCCATTGACTTGGCTTGCCAGAAGGTCACAAAATGGGATCCCATGATCCCAGGACTTGCAACCGTCTTAAATACGAGCCCGTTGCCAAGCAACCAAATGTAAATCACGTGACCAATGGGATGTCCCAACTGTCATAAGTGCGAAAAACGGTCCAAAGTCCCTTTTTTCAGCGCCGTTGTAACTTTGAACGGTCACTAAATGAACTAAGTTGAGGCCTGCCTGTGTTTAACATTGAAGTTGTCCAGCGGTGAGGTGGTCTAGCAATGGTGCAGTCATAAAAAATTATTGAAAAAAACGGATTTTCAAGAGGAACGTGGAAGACAAGTAAAAAAAAAGCATAGCAATTAAGATATTGAAGCGGGCAAGAGACGATGGATAGATGATTATTGTTTTCTTTTTTTAATCATTTTGATTTTCCTTCTCCCTCTCTTTCTCTTAAAGGAGGGGTCCCGAAACTTGGCAGCTTTAAGACTTGTGGACTTCAATTCAAGCTATGCGGGCAGGAGAATTCTGGGAGTTGAAGTCCACAAGTCTTAAAGCTGCCAAGTTTGAAGAACTCTTGTCTTAAAGCATAGCAATTAAAAGTATCAAAGCGGATAAGAGACGATGGATGGATGATTTCATTCCTTTTATATTGCTATTCCGATTTGCTCCTCCCTTTCTCTCTTTCTTTCTTTCTTTTCTTTTCTCTCTCTTTTTTAGGTAGGTGACATGATTAGAAGTTAGAAAGGAAAGAAAGGAAAAAATCTTTTAATAAGGGGTGATATGATTAAAAACTAGAATAGGTGATGGAAATAAGAGAAGGGGGAATATCAATGTATACATTTTTATATAATAAAATGAAAGCAATAACCGGAGAAAACGTGGAATGACTGTACAATGATAGATTGCAATCTAAGACAAATGCGTCTTATTTACTAGAAATATATCAGTTGATTGAATGTAATAATTATGATTAACTTTGATAGTTTTATTTGTGTTAGAATGTATGACACCCAGATGTCACACTGTTCACGCATTGATTTGATACATTTATAAAAAATAAAAAAACCCAAGAAAGGAAAAAAAAGAAAAAAGGATTTTCGACAAGAAACAGCCCTGTTTACATACCTTCAAAGCTCAAAAGCCGAGCCAAAGTTTTTGCTTTGTGTGATGAAAAAGGGGAGGCGCGGGGGAAGATTTCACACACTCTTGAAAACAGGACTAACACTGCTAGTGTGGAATCTTAGGTGGTCTCAGCACGTGGCCAGGATCCCTTCCTGCCTTCCCGTACTGTTTTAACTCAAGCACTTCCCGATTCACTCCTGCGTCGGCTTTGCAAATAAGTCGTAGCTGCGACTGGTAGTTTCTGCCTTTCTGCTTTTTCCCCCGACAATGCTGCGGTCAACATCCCTCTCGAGAATCCAAAAGAAAACTCCAGCTTCATCCCATTTCCCAAAATCTTAACTCTTTATTGAATACACCGCATGGTAAAGGCCGAGGCAAAACTTTAACTCCGAAGTTCCCAAACAGCAGTCCGTAGAATTAAGCAGTACAAGTCGTCCTCGGCTTACAACAGTTTGCTTAGTGACTGTTTCGAAGTTACAACGGCACTGAAAAACGTGGCTTAGGACCATTTTTCAAACTTAAGACCGTTGTGACACCCTTGTGATCACAATTCAGATGCTCAAGCAGGAAACTCTGTGCCATGGTCGTCCAGCCTCTTCTTAAAAACTTCTAGTGTTGGGACACCCACAACTTCTGGTGGCAAGCTGTTCCATTGGTTAATTGTTCTCACTGTTAGGAAATTTGTCCTAAATTCTAAGTTGCTTCTCTCCTTGGATTAGTTTCCATCCGTTGCTTCTTCTTCTGCCTTCTGGGGGTTGGGTTGGGTTGGGTTGACTTCCTTCTTCTTTGTGGTAGCCCCTCAAATATTGGAACACTCATGTCACCCCCTAGCCCCCTTCTTTTCATTAAAAGAAGACCACCACCAAACGAAACGTTGCTGGTCTTCATTGTGGACATTGAATTTGCTTCCTTTTTACAGCTGTTGCCGATTCCCGATTCCGTGCCCATATCTCCGGACGACGGAGAGCACGCCGATATTTACAAGCTCCGCATCCGGGTGCGGGGGAACTTGGAGTGGGCCCCTCCCCGCCCGCAGATCATCTTCAATATCCATCCAGCACCAACGTAAGGAGGGCCGTTTACCTTTTGTGATGTTTTGTATCGTGTGTGTGTATATGTTTGTGTGTGTGACCCCAAGAAGCTCATTGGTGTCCTGATGAAGTTCTGCTCAAAAGCAGAAGAAAGTGGGAAGCAATTTGAAAGAAATGAAGCAATACGAGAAGTTTTATTCCCGCGTCCTCCCAGTTCTTCCAAGTATTTCTAATGACACCTGGAATAGCTAAAATGGTGGATCTCAACGTTTCCTCTTTATGTAGACTATAAGTAGAAAGGTCAAGAGAGGAATCAGCCTAGAATCCCTACGTAGCCACAAGGATTGACTTAGGATCAGTCACTTAGCGATTGCTCGAAGTTAAAAACCTACCTGAAAGGTGTCAGGTGCGAAAGACCAAGTCCCATGTGAAGGTTCAATTGAAGTGATTTATTGCTGAACAGCCTGTGCGCAGGAATCTTCTCTACTAAGAGTCAGCTCCTGCTTGGAGTTAGATAAGGGGCCATGAAATTCAAGGGAATTTGGACTTAAGTCTGCTTGTGACTACGTAGGAATTGTAGGTTGATTCCTCTCTTAACTCCGCACCTTGGGGAAGTTTTTAATTTAATTTTTATTTAGTTTGTCAAACACGTACGAGAAAACAGGTATAAGTATAAACATAGACACGAACACAGGAAATGAGTACGAATAAATGGGGACAGTAGGACAGGGACGGAAGGCACGCTGGTGCGCTTATGCACGCCCCCTTTACCGATCTCTTAGGAATGGGGTGAGGTCCACGGTGGACAGTCTAAGGTTGAAGCTATGGGGGTTTGGGGATGAAACCACAGAGTCAGGTAGTGCATTCCAGGCGTTGACAACTCTGTTGCTGAAGTCGTATTTTCTGCAATCGAGTTTGGAGTGGTTTACCTTATTTATTTATTTATTTATTTATTTATTTATTTATTTAAATTTGTATACCGCCCTTCTCCCGAAGGACTCAGGGCGGTGCACAGCCAAAATTAAAATACATACAATACAAAATTTAAAATAATTTAAAAGCAGAATTAAATCGAATTGGCTTCCCAAAACATTAAAACCCATTACCCTTAAAATAACCCATTAAAATTTTAAGCCTTCAGTTTGTATCTATTATTTGCTCGTGTATTGTTGTGGTTGAAGCTGAAGTAGTCATTGACAGGTAGGATATTGTGGCAGATAATTTTATGTACTACGCTTAGGTCAGACTGAAGTCGGCGTAGTTCTAAGTTGTCTAGGTCCAAAATTTGGAGTCTGGTGGCATCAGGTATTTTATTGTGGGTAGAGGAATGGAGGACTCTTCTCGTAAAATATCTCTGGACTCTCTCGATTGTATTTATGTCCGATATGCAGTGTGGATTCCAGGCAGATGAGCTGTATTCGAGAATTGGTCTGGCTAAGGTTTTGTACGCCCTAGTTAACAATTTGATGAAGTTGGACTTAGTCTGCTTCCCAACTAACAGTCAGCTCCTGCTTGGAGTTAGATAAAGGGCCACAGAATTCAAGGGAAGTTGGACTTAGCCTGCTTGTGGCTACGTAGGGATTCTAGGCTTAATTCCTCTCTTGACTCCGCCCTCAGTTTTTGCCAATCCTTTTCCTACACATCTCCTTTCTCTGATTCTCCCTCTCCCTCCTTCCCATCTCGTCAGGCGTGAAAGACTAGGTCCACATGGAAAGTTTTAATTAAATTGATTTATTGCTAAAAAGCCTACACAAAGGAATCTTCTCAACTAACAGTCAGCACCTACTAAGAGTTCCTTAAGGGTCAACAGCACTCGGGGTGGGGGGGGGCTGAATTTGGTTTGCTTGCAGCTACTTCCTCTCTGAGCTGATGCCTCAAACCTTGCTCCATCCCGCTAACCACGTCCATTGATTGATTGATTTATTATTTATTTTATTTGTTTTAATTTGCATACCGCCCTTCTCCAAAGACTCAGGGCGGTGAACAGCCAGAATAAAACAGAACGTACAAAATTTAAAAACAGTTTAAAAATAATTAAATATTTTTTGGCCGCAAATTAAAACAACCCAATTAAAATCAATTAAATTTAACCAAAACTGTGGGATCAAGCCAGCCCGGCTAGGCGAAATAAATAAGTTTTCAGGGAAAGTCCGGAGGTCTGGTATTGTACGTATCTCTGGGGGGAGGTTGTTCCAGAGGGCGGGCACCGCCACAGAGAAGGCTCTCCCCTGGGGGTTGCCAGCCGACACTGTGGCGGACGGCACCCTGAGGAGGCCCTCTCTGTGCGAGCGTACTGGCCGTTGGGAGGCTATTGGTGGCAGAAGGCGGTCTCATAAATACCCTGGCCCTAAGCCATGGAACGCTTTAAAGGTGGTCACCAACATCTTGAAGCGCACCCGGAAGACCACCGGGAGCCAGTGCAGCTCGCGCAGGAGAGGTGTCACATGGGAGCGCCCCGTCGCTCCCATAATCCGCCGCGCAGCCACATTCTGGACCAGCTGGAGCCTCCGGGTGCACCCCAGGGGGAGCCCCATGTAGAGAGCATTGCAGTAGTCCAGGCAGGAGGTGACAAGTGCCTGAGTGACTGTGCGTAGGGAGTCCCAATCTAGAAAGGGACGCAACTGGCGTATCAGGCGGACCTGATAAAAAGCCCCCCTGGCCACGGCCGTCATATGCTCTTCTAAAGACAGCCGTGCATCCAGGAGGACGCCCAAGTTGCAAGCCCCATCTGTGGGGGCCAGTGATTCGCCCCCAATAACTTTCACCTCTTCCAGGCTGAGAAGTGAGTTGAGGACATGAGCTTTTTGTCTCTTTTAACATCCTGCATGTCTGTTTTTTCAGGAGGAAGGCAGCAGTGGCCAAGCAGAACTACCGTTGCGCTGGCTGTGGGATCAGGACAGATTTTGGTGAGTCCTTGACTTGGATGAATTCTTGAAGGCCCAACATCGGCCTAGACCAGGGGTGTCAAACTGGATTTCTTGGAGGGCCAGATCAGCATTGTAGTTGTCCTCCGCGGGCAGTGACGGGCCAGCTAGCTTCCTGCAGCACCTGCCGATCAAAACGGGATGCCGAGGATGGCCCCCGTGAACCCCGTTTTCGGCCTGGATGGCCTCCTGCAGCACCCTGCCGGCCAAAACGGGCTGCGGGCGGCCCCTTGCACGGCTTGTTTTGGCCGGCAGGGTGCTGCAGGAGGCCGTCCAGGCCGAAAACGGGCCGTGCGGGGGCCACCCACGCCTCCCTGGCCTGTTTTTGCTAGCAGAGGCCCCATGGGCCAATCCTTGGGCAGTGGATCTGGCCTTGAGTTTGACACCCAGGCTAATTCTTTTAATTCCAAATTAAAAGGGCAGCAACTTCTGCCTTCCCATTCCAATAATTATTTATTTTATTGGTTCTATTTATATGCCGCCCTTCTCCGGAGACTCAGGGCGGCATACAATGCGTTAAGCAATAGCCTTCATACTTTTGTATATACCTGCTTAGTAGGGCTTTCGCCCCCCCCCCAAGCGGTGTTCTTTTTTTTATACAAAGTCACCTTATTGCCCCCACAATCCGGGTCCTCATTTTACCTACCTCGGAAGGATGGAAGGCCGAGTCAACCTTGAGCCTGGTGAGATTCGAACTCGCAGTAATTGCAGGCAGCTGGTGTTACTTAACAGCACTTTAGTCTTCTGTGCCACCAAGGCTCTAAGGTGCCAGATGGGGCCACCTACCAAGAAGGCCCATTTTTTGTGGTCCCAACAAAGGTACATCCTTCATCCGCTGAGACCCATAACATGTCCTGCCTTCTCTTCTGTTGGGACGGCTTCTCGTTTATTCCGAGCTGCGCCTCCGAAATACAGCTTTTCATCCCGCCTGCCAATATCTGAGCAGGGGGCTGGACTAGAAGACCTCCAAGGTCCCTTCCCGCTCTATTCTGATTCCGACCTGCCTATTCTGGAACTGTGCCCCTGTGTTGGACAAACCTATTTTGACCTCTTTTCCCCCCATTTTTTATTTTTATTTTTAATTTGATTTATATGCCGCCCTTCTCCGGAGACTCAGGGCGGCTTACAATGCTTTTAAGCAATAGCCTCCATACTTTTGTATATTTATACAAAGTCAGCTTATTGTCCCCACAAACTGGGTCCTCAATTTACCTACCTTAGAAAGGATGGAAGGCTGAGTCAACCTTGAGCCTGGTGAGATTCGAACTTACAGTAATTGCAGGCAGCTGGTGTTAATAACAGTGCTTTAGTCTGCTGCGCTACCAGAGCTCATGTGTGGAATGAAAGAATAGACACCGTTCTTCATTGTAGATTTTGCAAATCTCACATAAGGCTGCCAACACAGCATCCTTCTAGAATGTTCTGTGGATAAGAGAAGCTTTCTAACCAGGCTAGTCCCTAAGCCGCATATTTAGGGCTGGTTTTCTACCATTTCGTGCAGCTCCTTTCACCACTACAGGTAGTCCTCGACTTACGACCACAATTGAGCCCAAATGGTCTGTCGCTAAGTGAGACAGTTGTTCGATGAGTTTTGCCTCATTTTACGACCTTCCTTGCCACAGTTAAGTGAATCGCTGCAAGCCAGTAACACGGTTAAGTGAATCAAACATCCCCATTCCCTTTGCTGGTCAGAAGGCCGCAAAAGGGGATCCCACGACTTGGGAGCATGACAACCGTCATAAATGCAAAGCAGCTGCCAAGCATCTGGATTTTGATCATGTGACCCCAGGAATGCTGCAACAGTTGTGCCTTTTTTTCAGTGCCCTTGTGACTTCAAATGGTCACTAAGTGAAACATAAGTTGAGTACCTGTACAGGTAGTCCTCAACTTACAACAGTTCACTTAGTGACCATCCAAAATTACAATGGCACTGAAAAAAGTGACTTAGGACCATTTTTCACATTTAACGACCGTTGCAGAATCCACCTGATCAAAATTTGGACATTTGGCATCTGACTCGTATTTATGACGGTTGCAGTGTCCCAGGGTCACATGATTCCCTTTTGCGACCTTCTAACAAGCAAAGTCCGTGGGGGAAGCCAGATTCGCTTAGTGACCATCTTACTCATTTAAGAACTGCAGCGATTCACTTAACAAATATGGCAAGAAAAGTCTTCAAATGGGGCAAAGCTCACTTAACGAATTTCTCATTTAGCAACTTAAATTTGGGGCTCAGTTATGGTCATAAGTGGAGGACTGCCTGCATAGCAATCTGGGCAGATAAAAAGCCAATAGCCCTACCTGAACAAGGTGCGTGCTGCGAATTCACAGGTCGCTCTTCAACACAGTTTCCAAATTACAGATTTTCAGTGCCGTGGTAACTTTGGCCACTGAATGAACAGTCGTAAGTTGAAGACTGTTCTAGGCAGGCAGATCCCTTAGCGCCAGAGCTTTCGTCAAACTGCCTTGGTTCTAGAACGTTCTGAGGTTGGCCCCTTGGTCCCAACAAAGGACAATCGGAGTCGAAACGCTCCATCTGCAGATCGCTTACTCTCTTAAATTCCCTTTCTCTCTTCCTTCGTCGGACGGGCCGTCAGATTACATCAAGCGGATGCGCTACTGCGAGTACCTGGGCAAATACTTCTGCCAGTGCTGCCACGAGAATGCCCAGATGGTCATTCCCAGCCGCATCCTTCGCAGGTGGGACTTCGGCAAATACTACGTCAGCAATTTCTCCAAGGATCTGCTGCATAAGATCTGGAATGATCCCCTCTTCAACATGCAGGACGTTAACTCTGCCCTCTACCGTAAGGTCAAGCCTCTCAACCAAGTCAGGGTAAGCAGGCATCGGGGGCTTTTGAGTCACACTTTTGTTCAGAATAAGAGCATAACAGAGTCGGTGGCAAGCTGTTCCACTGGTTAATTGTTCTCACTATCAGGAAATTTCTCCTTCGTTGTAGCTTGGATCTCTCCTCGATTAATTTCCATCCCTTGTTTCTTGTCCTGCCTTCAGGGGCTTTGGAGGCTCGGTTAACCTGGAGTCCCCTCCCTGATTCTTCTTCTTTTTTGGGGGGGGGGGGAATTTTTATTTTTTAAACAAAACATAAAACAAATCCATCATCTATTACAATTGCAAACAGTGTGTCAGTCGGTTACAAATCTTTTTGTACTTCATCCCCATATTCAGAATTTACTAATTTTCTGCCGTATTTTTCGGAGTATAAGATGTACCTTTCCTTCCCCCTAAAAGGGGGTGAAAATTTAGGTGCGTCTTATACGCTGAATGTAGCCCCTCCCAGCCACTGCCCCCCACCCTTTGGCCTCTGCCTCCCAGCAGTTACCTCCTTGCAGCAAGCAGGAAGAAAAAACAGCCCATTTCAGCTTCAGCACAGCCTAATTAGCACAAGTTGATTGGATCGGCCTCCCGACTCTCAGCTGATTTGCTCTCAGCTGTTTTGCACAGGGCTCTGCTGCTTGCTGCAAGAAGGTAAATTGCTGGAGCAGATTTTTTTTCCCCTTGTGCTAATCAAGCTATGCTGAAAACGAAAATGAAAGTAAAGCAGGCTGTTTGCTGCAACGAGGCAAAATTGCTCAGAGGCAGAGGGAGATTTCTTTTTCTTGTTTTTGTCACCAAAAAAGGTAGGTGCTTCTTATGGTCCGGTGCGTCTTATACTCTGAAAAATACGGTAATTGTTAGATATAGTGAATTATTGAATAAAAAGGGTGAACTTAAATCGAGGCAAGAATTAGAAGAACAGGATATAAAAGTGGACAGGTTTTCGTATATGCAAATACATTCTAGATATGATAAAGATTCTAAGACAGAGGGTTTTTATAGTAACCCTCCCTGATTCTTCTAAAATGATTACCAAGTGTAAAAACTACACTTGGTTTAGTTTGTTAGTTGTTGATTAGGAAGCTGGAGGCTAAAACATGATGAATGGATGTAGGAATTAGGTGGTGGTATTATTATTATTATTATTATTATTATTATTATTATTATTATTATTATTATTATTATTTAAATTTCTATACTGCCCTTCTCCTTTCGGACTCAGGGCGGTGAACAGCCAAAAATAAAACATTTGTACACAAAAGTTAAAATAGTTTTAAAATAATTAAATAAAGTTTGGCCCATAATTTAAAACATTTCAATTAAAATCAGTATCAATTTTGAGGTATGTCTAGTTTAATGAAAAGGTGGACCAGGGGAGACATGATGGCATCTTCCAATATTTGAGGGGCTGCCCCAAAGAAGAGGGAGTCAAGCTATTCTCCAAAGCACCTGAGGGCAGGACAAGAAGCAACGGATGGAAACTCATCAAGGAGAGAAGCAAGTTGTAACTAAGGAGGACTTTCTTCAAAGTGGAACAACTAGCCCCCAGAAGTTTTGGGTGCTCCATCACTGGTGGTTTTAAAGACAAGATTGGGCAGCCATTTATCTAGAACATTATAGGGTCTATAATGTCTATGCAGGGGGTTGGACTAGAAGACCTCCAAGGTCCCTTTACAACTCTTTGTTACCCTGAATTCATGTCTTCTTGGTCTCTTCCAGCTTTTAAGAATCCAGCTGTACCACATGAAGAACATGTTCAAGACGTGTCGCCTAGCTAAAGGGTAAGGATTCCAGAAAACGTTTCCGGAGAGTCCCATCGTCATCGTAGAGCGAGAGCAAGCTGTGAGCAGGGAGTAGGTGCCACAGGAGATGGCACAGTGAGTGTGTGGCTTGGTTGATTTCTTGCAGATGTGAGAAAGCTGTGAGAAAAGGCCAATTCCACGTTCAGGAATGTTGGGAAACGGGAATTGTAATGTCCTCATACAGATTTGTGATCCAGTTATATCTGGATGAGGGACGCGGTGGCTCAGTGGCTAAGACGCTGAGCTGGTCGATCGAAAGGTCGGCAGTTCAGCGGTTCGAATCCCTAGTGCCGCGTTAACGGGGTGAGCTCCCGTTCCTTGTCCCAGCTTCTGCCAACCTAGCAGTTCGAAAAATGCAAGTAGAAAAATAGGGAGCCCCTTTGGTGGGAAGATAACAGCGTTCCGTGCGCCTTTGGCGTTGAGTCATGCCGGCCACATGACCACGGAGACGTCTTCGGACAGCGCTGGCTCTTCGGCTTTGAAACGGAGATGAGCACCACCCCCTAGAGTCGGGAACGACTAGCACATATGTGCGAGGGGAACCTTTACCTTTATATCTGAATGATACTATCACAAACTCTCTATAGTTTTATTTCTGATAGAAGAGAATATTTGTGCTCTGTGCTCAGTGGTTTTCCTGCAGACATTTCATTACCCATCTAGGTAACATCATCAGTGCTAGGAGGGAGTGGGTTTTGTGATGAGGAGGAGGAGGACTGGATATTTCGGTGCTCTTTGAGCTTGGTTGTTTTCTTGCAAATGTTTCATTACCCAACTAAGTAACATCATCAGTGCTAGAAGGGAGAGGGATTATATTATATATAAACCAAGAGCCACCCCCTTCCCTTCCAGCACTGATGATGTTACCTAGTTGGACAATGAAACATCTGCAAGAAAACAACGAAGCTCAGAGAGCACCGAAACACTCACAGTCGTCCTCCTCCTCCTCTGCATACTCCACTCCCTTCTAGCCCTGATGAGGTTACCTAGTTGGGTGATGAAATGTCCGCAAGAAAACAAGCAAACTCAAGAGACCAATATAGTTTCAGCTGCAACATTTGAAAATGAAATTGTTGGAGAGTCTTAGACAATCAAAAAATGTGGAGTTTGGTCTGAGAGGGAGAAGAATCATCTTCTTTGCTGCTATTTCCCTCCCAGACTTCTGGATGCCTTCGACGCAGTGCCCGGCCACCTGACCGAAGACCTTCACCTGTATTCCTTAAACGACTTAAGCGCCATCAAGAAGGGGGAGCTTGTCCCCCGCTTGACTGAGCTCCTCCGGGTGGGAGAGGTGCACGTTGAGAAATGCATGGTGAGTGCGTGGACTCCATTCTATTCTTCCCTCTTCTTTTTCTTTTGTGTGGATGTAGTCCTTCCTAGTCCTTGAGAAGGCTGGGGTCTGCCTAAGCCAGGGTACCATGAGCCGTGAATAAACCACAGGCAGCTTCATCGTTGGTGCAAATTCAAATACAGGTAGTCCTCGACTTACGACCAAAAAAGGAGCCCAGGATTTCTGTCGCTAAGTGGATGTTTTGCCCCGTTTTATGACCTTTCTTGCCACCGTTGTGAAGCGAATCGTTGCAGCTGTTCAGTGAGTAACGGTTGTATAGTGAATCGGGTTTCCCCATTGACTTGGCTCGTCAGAAGGTCGCAAAAAGGGGATCGTGTGAACACGGGACACTGCAACCGTCATAAATACGAGCCAGTTGGCCAAGCGTCTCAATTTTGCTCACGTGACCAGTGGGGATGCTGCAACGGTCGTAAGTGGAAAAAAATTGTCACAAGTCATTTTTTTCAGTGCTGTTGTAAGTTTCAACGGTCACTAAATGAGCTGTTGTAAGTCGAGGATTACCTGTAGTACAAAATTCAATTTAGCGCAATTGATAATCGATCCTAAGTCGCATTTAACAGACAGTGGTCAATGTACGATCGCAGCCGAGACCAGAATCTTGATCGTTGAACGAAACGATCGTTAAGCGAGACACCCATGTGATGGCTTCGCTCAGTGATCACAATCACGGCTCTCCCACTTGTGGTTGTTAGGTGGACAGAGTGAAAGAGCCTAAAAGAGAAGTCCTTTGCGCATAGAACTGGAGCGCCTGCCCTGGGCTGAAAAAAAGAAACTCGGATTTTGAAGATCTGAGTTTTGTTTCTACCTAGCAGTGGAGGATTTCTATCTTCCCCTCCCCTCCTCCTCCCTCGTGCCCAGAGGGGAAGGGAAACCCTTCAGCAGGTGTCAGCAGTTTGCAAGCTTCCCCTGCTATTACCGTATTTTTCAGACTATAAGATGCACTTTTTTGTCTCCCAAAAGGAGGTGAAAATGCGTCTTATAGACTGAATATTGCTGGAGCCCCGCCCACCAGCCGGCCATTGCTTGGGCTCCCTACGCTCCGTTTTCAGGCCTTTTTCAGGCCTTTTTTTGGGGGGGAGGCTTTTTTCAACCCGATTTTGGGGCTTTTTTCGACCTGTTTTTTCGACTTTCTTTGGCCCATTTTCGAGGCATTTTCTGGCCTGTTTTTGAAGCTTTTTTGGCCTGTTTTTGAGGCTTTTTTCGGCCCATTTTTTCCCCAAAAAAAACAGGCCAAAAAAAGCCTTGAAAATGGGCCTAAAAAAAGCCTTGAAAATGGGTTCAAAATAGCCCCGAAAATGGGCCGAAAAAAGGCTGGAAAAGGGCCAAAAAAAGGCCCCAAAAAGGGAGGCCAAAAACTTCTTTTTTGTTGTTGTTTTCCTCTTCTAAATTTCGGTGCGTCTTATAGTCAGGTGTGTCTTATAGCCCGAAAAATACAGTATTTATTTATTTAGAGCAGGGGTGTCAAACTCAAGGCCCGGGAGACGTATTCGGCCCAAGTGGTGCTCAGATCTGGCCTGCAGAGCCACCCTGGAAACAGCAAAGGATCAGCCTACAGTGCCTCTGTCAGCAAAAACGGAGCTTGGGAGGGCCGCGGGCGACCCTCCCGAGCTCTGTTTTTGCTGGCAGAGGGTTGCAGGAAGCCGTTGCAGCCAAAAACGGAGCTCGGGAGCCCATTTTTGCTGGCTGGGTGCTCGGACCACCACAGGCGCCCACGATATGAGTGACATCGAGCTGGCCACGCCCAACCTGGCCACGTTCACCCTGCCCCCCTCCCCCCGAGGTCAGAAACAATCCTGATGAGGCCCTCAATGAAATAGTGTTTGACCCCCCCCTGATTTAGAGTATGATGAGAACATGACAGAAGAGGAGTAAACTTACACACATATACAATCCACATAATTACCATATTTTTCGGAGTATAAGACGCACCTTAGTTTTTGGGAAGGAAAATAAGAAAAAAGCTGATTGGTGGGTGGATCGGCCTCCCGGAATACGCCCAATCAGCTGTTCCCAGAGGTGAATTTTAGCAACAGGTTCCTTGGTTATGAGCTCCGTGCCTTGCTTTTTTTTCAGCCTCTGAAACTTCTGAAACTCCATTTAAGAAAAAACTTTTTTTTTCTGCCTCTGAAAGCCTCCGAAACAGAGCTTCAGAGAAAAAAGGCTTTTTTTTCTGAAGCTCTGTTTGGAGGCTTTTTTTCTAAAGCTTCTTTCAGAGGCTTTTTTTTTCTGAAGCTTCTTTCAGAGGCTTTTATTCTGAAGGACTACCTGTACTCTGTTCAATCTCCTTTCTTTGATATGTAGATTAAACTCTTCCGATCTGTTGGTTATTGTGTCATTCTCCAGATTTGTTACCATAGTTTGGTTAGAACCTTTACTGATTCTTCTTTTGTTGCTTGCCATATTATTTTAGATAAAAGCCTTTCAGAGGCTTTTTTTCTGAAGCTTCTTTCAGCCTCTGAAATCTCCGTTTGCGAGGCTGGGCGGGGCTACATTCGGAGTATAAAACGCACCCAGATTTTCACCCTCTTTTTGGGGGGGGGGAAAGGTGCGTCTTATACTCCAAAAAATACGGTATATCCAAAACCTCTCTGGGGGTATGGCAATGGACTTATGACTGGGGTTCAACTCTCCAGGCAATCGCCTCTGGCATTGCTTCGTGCAGATCTTTTTATTTAATTTTAATTTTGATCACATGCTACAAAGGTCGTAACTCTGAAAAACGGTCCTAAGTCGCTTTTTTTCGGTGCCGTTGTAACTTTGAACGGTCACTAAGTGAAACAGCAGCCCTAGACTCTCCTTCTCGAAGGGCTGAATGAAACCCAAATGGTGGAATTGCTGTGCTTAGTGTCAACTGCCCAACTGGTGAACCCAAATCAAGAAAACACTTGAATTCCCCAAAGCAAAACTTTATTGGACACACCATATTGGCACTAAAGAAGCAAAAACTAGCTCTGGTTTTCCCGTGATTGCTTGCCTAGTTAAACCAGAGCTTCCCCATGTCCCCACCCCTGGGAGATCACATTGTCCAATTATGAGGCATCCGTTTGTTATGGGAACAGGCCATTTCTGTCACCAGCACCTGCAAAGGGGACCTTGATGGTTTCCAGGCTCTCAACGATCTTGGCATACATTCTCGGCATTTCGTTTCCCCCTCCCCTCCCCCCACCCACCCACCCCGATTCATTGGGAAGTTTAGACGCATTCAACGTTGAACGAAGCAAACCCAGATTCAATCTTGACAGTTCCACGTTCTTTTTTTATCTCCTCGCCCAGCTGTGCCAAGCGAAGGGGTTCATCTGCGAATTCTGCCAGAATGAGGACGACATCCTGTTTCCCTTTGAGCTGAACAAGTGCAAGACGTGCGAAGGTGAGCGCTAATCCCCTAACAATTTTTACGTTTAAGTTGTAAGTTCATTTGAGGGCCGAAGGAAGACCCACACACCCACACATCCCAGGATTGTTTCGCACTGCGTCAGTGGTGAAATGTAAAATTGGTTGCTACCGGTTCTGTGGGCGTGGCTTGGTGTGGGGGGGTAATATGACTGAGTGGGCGTGGCCAACTTTTTTTTTAAAAAAACTTTTAAAACCATTTTTTTCTACAACCTCTTTGGCTGAATGCTTTTAAAGCCTCTGACGATCCCAGCCGACTTGCCTGATCGGCAGAGGCTTTTTTTCCTTTTAAAACCATTTTTTCTATAACCTCTTCAGCCGAAGAGGTTGTAGAAAAAATGCTTTTAAAAGCCTCTGATGATCCCAGCTGATCTGCGCAATCATCAGAGGCTTTTTTTTTTTACTTTTAAAAGCATTTTTTCTACAACCTCTTTGGCTGAAAAAATGCTTTTAAAAAAAAAAAAAAAAGCCTCTGATGATTGCGCGGCTCAGCTGGGCAATGCGGGGGGGGCAGGGATTTTTGCTACCGGTTCTCCGAACCACCCGCCTCCATCGCTACCGGATCGGGCGATCCGATCCGAACCGGGAGCATTTCACCCCTGCACTGTGTCCAACCAGAAGGACATACATCCCTCGGTCTTCAACACAGGTCTTCAATTTTCCAGCACTGTTCAATTTCTCCATAGATCGGTACCAGCTGGGCTCTCTTCCGTATACCATATACAGGCAGTCCTCGACTTACGACCGCAATTGAGCCCAGAATTTAGGTTGCTAAGTGAGAAATTTGTTAAGTGAGTTTTGTCCCATTTTACGCCTTTCTTCCCACTTGAAAGCTTGAGAATTCAATCCTAGATAGCCACAGATGTTTCTCTCCTAGGGCCCAAAGAAAAAAAAATCTGCTGTGAACCTGGGGTAAGGCGTCAGGAAGGGCATCCGGCCAGTAAATTCTCAGCTCCATCCAGTCACCCCGATTCCACCGCAAATTATTACCGGGTCGGAAAAGAGGAGTTAAACAGGGAGATATAAAATTTGCAATCTTCCTGTTTTAAAATTTCAGATTTTTCGTTCTACGCCTGTAAAACATGATGCGAATGGGCCATGCGATAAATGCGGAATGGCCCCTGGTTCCCTTAGGAAACTCGGATTGTTTGAGACCAATGCCCTCCCTGCCTTCAGCTTCTCCTGATTCCTTCTTTTTTTTTCTCCACACCCACCCTTGCAGAGTGCCGAGCTTGCTACCACAAGGGCTGCTTCCGGTCGGGACCTTGCCCCAAATGCGCCCGTTTGCAAGCTCGCCGGGAGCTTCTCGCCAAGCAGAGTCTGGAAGCCAACCTCTCCGACTACGAACCGGAGGAGGACGACACGGTAGGAGCAGCCACGTGACGTCCGAGAAGCTGCAGGTCGCCGCGCAGCCTGCGCTTCCAAAGACTGAACTGATCAGCCGCGAAGCCGGACACTCTCCCACGCTCCCGAAGCCCAAGCAACTCTTCACGGCTTTGGCCTGCGGGAAGGGAAGTTTCCCCTCCTTTTGCTGGAACTCGAGCAAACAGATTTGGCTCCTGTGACCAGCTCGGATGCACAACTTCAAGATGAATTTTCCTTTCTACGGGAAGGCAGAGGATTTGGCTCGGTGCGCGTCCTACAAGGACTTTGCTCCATCCACGGGGGAGACGCTAAGGATGGGCTTTCCGGAGGTTTGAGTTCCCCGACACAATCCGGCCACGCTCGTAAAAAGCGGAAAAAAATCAACCCTCCTGCCTCGTTCGACTTGCCGTATCGGTTGCTGTGTGCCGGATGAGGCCGTTGTGTTCTTTTTTATTATTATTATTAATTTTTTTTTTTGGTCTTTTTAATTTTTCTTTGGACAATCCCCGATCCTCGCCTCAAATTCTCTTTATTTTTCTTTGCTAAACCTCACTCCTGTTTCGTCCGAGGAGACAAGAAAGGGAGTAAAAAGTATTAAAAAAAAAAAACCCATCCTTTTAAATCTCGGGGGGAATCTTAGTGGGGAAACGGGAGTTGGATAGCCAGAATGGTACACTTGGATTGGGGCGGGGCTGCGGGCCGGGGGTCTGAGAGGACCGAAGCCCCTTCCCACCTCCTTAAAAGGATCCGTGCGTGAGAACGCACACACACATAACACAACACAAACTCACACTTTTCTCTTTTTGTCTGCAAGGTCTTTCTCGTAAGAGGAATAATGTCGGTCGACGGCATCGGTGGACGATTTTCCAGTGCAGGGGTCTCCAACCTTGGCAACTTTTAAGATTCGTGGACTTCAACTCCCAGAATTCCTTGCAAAGGCTGGCTGAGGAATTCTGGGAGTTGAAGTCCACGAATCTTAAAAGTTGCCAAGGTTGGAGACCCCTGTTCCAGTGAGAGGAAAATTGGAATTATTTTTTCCGCAACAGGAAACTCTCTTTGCAATAGCCCCCCCCCCCCCAATTCCTTCAGCTGTTTCAGGCTGCAGCCCCTCTCCTAAGCCATCGTGGCCACTGGATCAGGGGTATTGAAGCCCCCCCACACAGCTGGAGGAAAGGGGGCCAAGCTCGGAGGCCTGCTCTTAGCAGCTCCTGGCAACAGAGAGGGAAGGGGGTTCTAGATAACTGTTAGAGGTGTCTTGGGTTCTAATGCTGCTCTACCTCCCCTGATATCTGTGGGCTTTGAGATACTTGGCCAAAGTAGGTTAGGAAGTGAGGTGAGTGGAGGTCGCCGTTGTTTGAAGGTTTCTGGCTGGCCAGGTGAGATTTCTGGCAGGTTGCACAGCCATTCCTAAGTGTAGGGACTCTGTCAGAGCTGGGAAACCATCGTTATAATCTCACTTTGAGGACAGGATTTTAAGAAGGTTGCAGATTCCGAAGGCCGATCTATAGAGATGATGATCTGCCCCGATTTAGAGGAGTTCCCAAAAGGGCGTGGTTTTATTTGACTTTTAAGGTTGCTCATCCATCTTATTGCGCTGTCACCCAAGCTGCAGAGTCTCTGTTTTCCCTTTTCCTTAAATCAGGAGTCTCCAACCTTGGCCACTTGAAGACTTGTGGACTTCAACTCCCAGAATTCCTCAGCCAGCGAAGCTTCGCTGGCTGAGGAATTCTGGGAGTTGAAGTCCACAAGTCTTCAAGTGGCAAAGATTGGAGACCCTTGTCTTAAATCACATTTTTTTTTCAATCTGGGTAGACTCTCCACTCCCAGAATTCTCACAGCTAGCTGGGAGTGGAGAGTCCACAACTCTTTTAAAGTTGTCACGTTTGAAGAACCGTGGAAGGCAGTCAAGAGAGACCTGAAAAATTACAATTGCACTATTTTTTTTTTTAAAAAAAAATCACAACATGGATGGATCCAAACATCCCTGCATTGTTTAAAAAGGAAAAGCCATTTTCTTTATCCCAGAGTCACAAACTTTAACAGCTGCTTTCTTCTGAGGCTTAAGTTTCATCCTAGAGACTTTAATTTAAAAAAAAAACAGGAAAGCAACGTACAGCTCATTCCAAATTCCAGAAATGCTAGCTCCATTAAGCAATATCAAAAATTCAGATAGGTTTTTATGACTCGGCTCCCGTTAACATCTGGGCAGATGTTAACATCCCAACATCGCTACCTGAGCAATAGCGGCAAAGGGGGAAAAAATGAAATTAATCTGTCAATATTGGCATAGCAGGAAGGATTTGCAACAAGACATCCTTTTCACTTCCTTCTTTGCAGTTTAGAGAACCTCTCGTCTGCAAACTCTACCGGGCTGCAGAGAGAACATTCTGGAACAGGCCTTCTCAACCGTGGCTGCTTGAAGATGGGGTGGACTTCAACTCCCAAAATTCCCCAGCCAACAACTCTTAATTCTGGAAGTTGGAAGTCTACCTATTTCCAAGCGGCCGTGGCTGAGAAACGCTGTTCTAGAACCCAAAACAGCCGGTGATCCAAAATTGAACAATAAATTGAAACTCGAGGCAACGGATTCCTTCTTCGCTCAACATCCATTCTGGTGAAACATCCCTCGTCTCCCCCGTATCAACTCTTCCAACTAAATTTGCACAATTTCTTCCTGAAAATGTCCTCTCTTTTTTTTTTCCAGCTTCCTAACCAAGCGATGCAGAATTACCAATTTAACCTTCAACGTCGTTAATCTGAATCGTTTTAACCGAGGGAGTCCTGATCTCACCCCGATAATTACGTTTATATTAAGTATATTTATGTTTGCCTTGTCCACCCCCTTAAAAAGAAATAAAACTGGCTCCCTGCACACTTCTTTTTAACGCACTTGAAAAAAAAAATCACAAATGCACACTGCGGGTTTTTTTAAAAAATCCGATTCCTTCCACTGTGTTGCTTCAAGCAAATGTTTGAAGACGCTGGGGACGTTTATTTCTCTTTTTGCTAGCAAAAGCTAATTTTCTAAAAGCACTGATTTAGTTTTACAAAAACCAGCAAGGAGGCAGTAGGTTCTGAAGCAGAAATCTTCAAACTTGGCAGCTTGAAGACTTGTGGACTTCAACTCCCAGAATTCTCCAGCCAGCACAGCTGTGCTGGCTGGAGAATTCTGGGAGTTGAAGTCCACAAGTCTTCAAGCTGCCAAGTTTGAAGATTTCTGTTCTAAAGGGTTCACTTTAGAAATACCAGAAAGTACCAAAAAAAAAAAAAAGATGCACAGAAGGGGGATTTCGGATGCTAAATGGTGCTCAGAGCTGCCTGAGCTGTCAATTTAATGCCCATTTGGCAAAAAAACCAACATTTCTTATCTGTGTTGACGTAAATGTTCTTTGTAAAAAACAACAACGAAGAGAACACTGGTTGAACCTGGAAATCCATCCATTATTCCAGTAAAGTATAACCATGGTAATAAAAACAATAATAATAATAATAATAAACAGCTTGCGTGTCTGGTATGTTTACAGTCGGTGGAGCGTTTCACACAACTGAAATATTTCATTTAAACGACACGATAAATTTACGGAAAATGTTCAACGGGATGGTAGCGGTGCCAGTCCCTCCCGAAATGATTATACGTAGTCCTCGACTTACAACAGTTCATTTAGTTTTTGTTTGTTTTAATTTGATTTATATGCCCGCCTTCTCCGGAGACTCAGGGCGGCTTACAGTGCGCTAAGCAATAGCCTTCATCCTTTTGTATATTTATACAAAGTCAGCTTATTGCCCCCACAAACCGGGTCCTCAATTTACTCACCTTAGAAAGGATGGAAGGCTGAGTCAACCTTGAGCCTGGTGAGATTCGAACCTTACTTTAATTGCAGGCAGCTGGTCTTAATAACAGGGTGCTTTAGACCACTGTACTACCAAGGCTCTTTAGTGACCGTTGGAAGTTACAAAAGCACTGAAAAAAAGTGACTTACGACCGATTTTTCCCACGGATGACCGTTGGTGCATCTCCATGGTCACTTGGTCAAAATTCGGAGGCTTGGCGACTGGTTCGTAGTTATGACGAGTCGCAGTGTACCCGGGATTGTGTGATCCCATTTTGTGACCTGACAAGCAAAGTCAAGGGGAAGCCGGATTCACTTAACCACCGTGTTACTAATTTAACCACTGCAAGAAAAGTCGTAAAGTGAGACAAAACTCACTTAACGGGTTTTTCGCTTAGCAACATAAATTCTGGGCTCAATTGGTGGTCGTAAATCGAGGACTACATATATTGGGTCATTCCTTTTCCGTCTTGCATACCCCCCGTTTATGGAGCAGTTTCCCCAATAAAGATTATATTCAGTAAATCGATAGAAGAGATTATTTGTAGCTCAGGATTGAACTGCGGAGTCCATGATGTTCTCTAAACTGGGTGGTTTTCTTGCAGACGTTTCATGACCCAACTAGTTAACATTATCAGAACTAGGAGGGAGTGGAGTATGCGGAAATAAGAGGAAGAAGAGATGTGGGGGCCCTGGTGCTCTCTGAGCTCAGTTGTTTGCTCGCAGACATTTTATTACCAATCTAGGTAACATCATCGGTGTTAGAAGAGGGAGGAATTTGTGGAGAGGAGGAGGAGTTCTTGGTGCTCTCTGATCACACAATCTTTCATGCCTAAGGTGGGACTAGAACTCACCGTCTCCCAGTGATTGGCCAAAAATCTAGAACTCACTGTCTCCCAGTGATTGGCCGAAAATCTAGAACTCACCGTCTCCCAGTGATTGGCTGAAAATTTAGAACTCACCGTCTCCCAATGATTGGCTGAAAATCTAGAACTCACCGTCTCCCAGTGATTGGCTGAAAATTTAGAACTCACCGTCTCCCAGTGATTGGCCGAAAATCTAGAACTCACCGTCTCCCAGTGATTGGCCGAAAATCTAGAACTCACTCTCCTCACTCTCACTCTCCCAGTGATTGGCTGAAAATTTAGAACTCACCGTCTCCCAGTGATTGGCCGAAAATCTAGAACTCACTCTCTCCCAGTGATTGGCTGAAAATCTAGAACTCACCGTCTCTAGTGATTGGTCCAGTCACCCATCCGGGTTTCATGTCTAAGGGAACTAGAACTCACCCTCTCCTGGTTTCTAGCCTGGTGTCTCAAATCAGTAGATCAAGCTTGTTTTGTTCTGCAGCAGTGAGTGTTTTTTATTATTCTTTACAAGGGGAGAAGCACCTGTCCGCCAGCCTTCTGCCGAGGCTACTGGGTGAAGCGTTGCGGACTGTATTTGCGCTCGAACTGGGCGACATCAAACTTCCTCTTGCAACCGGCATAATTCATGTAGCGGATCTTGCCAAAGACGGCCCGCTCAGCCCATCCTTGATCGTGGATCCCACAGATGGACCACATGCAGCCTAGCAGAGACAGAGAACAAGGCTAGCCACACTTGGGCAAAGGAGGTGTCTAATCTAACGTAATCTAATTTAATCTATAATCCAATTTAGAAAGATCTGAATTTTAAGTGACACGCTCTATTGACATATGGATGCACCATCTATAACATAAAAACATAACATAACATCTTAATCTAGAAAGATATATCCGAGTTTAAGTGACATATTGACATGGATGAACACACAATCTAATCTATAACCTAATCCCATTCTAATCTAAAACTAATCTAGAAAGATCCATCTGAGTTTAAATGACACACACTATTGGCATATGGATGCACACATAATCTAATCTAATCTAATCTAATCTAGTGTAGTCTGATCTTTAAACTCTTCTAATCTAATCTACAAAGATCTATCCAAGTTTAAGTGACACACTCTATTGATGTATGGATGCACACATAATCTAATGAAATCTAATCTAATCTATAATCTAATATCTTTTAATCTAATCTAGTGTAATCTAATCTTTAATCTCTTCTAATCTAATCTAATCTAATCTACAAAAATCTTATCTGAGTTTAAGTGACACACTATTGATGTATGGATGCACACATAATCTAATGAAATCTAATTATAATTAATATCTTTTAATCTAATCTAATCTAGTGTAATCTAATCTTTAATTTCTTCTAATCTAATCTAATCTACGAAGATCTATCCGAGTTTAAGTGACACACTCTATTGACATATGGATCAATAGTGGGTTTCAATTTAGTTTGCTACCGGTTCGCTTGTGAGCAACGCTTCTGCGCAGAAGCTTCCAGTCGGATAGGTGGAGCCTCCTGCCGCTATCGATTCGCCCGATCTGGGGTGAACCGGTAGCAACTCACCGCTGGCATGGATGCACACATAATCTAATGTAATCTATAATCTCTTTTAATTTCATCTAATCTAGAAAGATCCATCTGAGTTTAAGTGACATACACAACCAGTGCCCTAACTACAGTCGATCTCCAAGAGATGCTGAGATCTCACCTACCGGTCCCATCCCTCGCTTAGAAGCTGTGGGATCACTACCAAAAGACTCTGAAAAGAGACCTTCAAATAAAAACGAAAACTTATGAAACTACATCTATTACGCATGTCATTCTTCCCTCTGGTATGGGTTTGGCAGTACAGAGAGTCCTCGTTTAATGACAGTCCTGTTTTATTTATTTATCATTCATTCATTCATTCATTCATTCATTCATTCATTCATTCATTTATTTATGTTTTATACCGCCCTTCTCCCGAAGGACTCAGGGCGGTGAACATACATATAATGTGAAATAAAAATAATTAAAAATAACTAAACCGATTTGGCTCATCAATTAAGATCCTCAGCGTAGAATTTAGATAAACTGAAAATTTATGCCAGTCCGGCTTGCTGAAATAGAAAAGTCTTCAAGGCACGACGGAAAGTACGGAGATCTGGGATCATTCGTATCCCTGGGGGTATCCTGTTCCATAGGGCAGGTGCCCCCACAGAGAAGGCTCTCCTCCTGGGAACCACCAGCCGACAGGAGGGCAGAGAGAGAGAGAGCCCCAAAGGCTAAGTCGTGGGTCCTTTCCCTCAATTCCTGGGGTGGCCTCCCAGCCTCCCCTTTACTCACCTACATATCCGTTGGGGTCTCGGCCGTCCAATTCATAGCGGTCATTCAGGTAGATGCTAAACTGCAGGGCCTCCTCGGGTGACCTGGTCCACTCCAAGATCTTCTTGGCCCAATACATCCGCAGGAAGCCGTGCATCTTCCCTTCGCGACCATCTGGAGCTGAGGAGGAAGAACTGCTGAACTTCACATGTCCGTGGAGAAAGCTACGGTCCCGCGGGGACCAATTTCAAACCCCAGCATCCGTGATGTGGAAGGGGCCTTCAGCAGTGGGGAAATGTAAAATGTGTTACTACCGGTTCTGTGGACGTGGCTTGGTGGTTGAGGGTAGTAATGTGACTGGGTAGGCATGGCCAACTTTTTTTTTTTTTTAAACTTTTAAAAGCATTTTTACTTTTAAAAGCATTTTTTCTTCGGCCGAAGAGGTTGTTTTAAAAAATGCTTTTAAAAGCCTCTGACGATCCCATCTTGAGTTGCCTGATCGTCAGAGGCTTTTTGTTTTCTTTTAAAAGCTTTTCTTTTCTTTTCTTTTTTTTTTGCTTTTTGGTTATGCAAAATGTTCTGAAGAAAAAACTCCAATTTTCTCCTCAATTGTTTTTATTGGGCATAGTTAAGGATTTTTCAAGGGGTGAAACAAAATTGATATTGTACATGGTGACAGCAGCTAGGTTACTGATTGGTTAATATTGGAAAAGGGATGTTATGCCTACTATTGAAGAATGGACTTTGAAGGTGGCCAGTTTTGCAGAAATGGCGAAGATATCAGCATACTTAAAAGACCGGACTCAAGAGACCTATGCATGGGAGTGGAAGAAATGGATAGATTATGTGCAGAACAAATATCAAACTAGGAAATACCAGATAGCTTTTAGTTGAATGTTGTGTAGAAATGTATAGTATATAGGGGGTAGAATAGTTCAATGTCATGTAGAAATGTATAGTACACAGTGGGCAGAATAGATGGGTGGTAAAGCATGATATAATATGATGTGGATTTGGATTTCACCTTGGGGAAGTCATGGGAGGAGGGGAGGGCTAGGGAGGGTTAGGGAGGGAAAGGGAGGGGAAAGGGAAAATTTGTACTTGTAAAACGTTTTCAATTAAAAAAAAAAAGCATTTTTTCTGCAACCTCTTCGGCCGAAGAAAAAATGCTTTTAAAACTAAAAAAAAAAAAAAGCCTCTGATGATTGCGTGGCTCAGCTGGGCATGGGGGTGGGGGGCAGGGATTTTTGCTCCCGGTTCTCTGAACCACCCGCCACCATCGCTACCGGATCGGGCGATCCGGTCCGAACCGGGAGCATTTCACCCCTGGCCTTCAGCATCTTTTAGGCCAATGATGGCTAACCTTTTGGTCGTCCCATGCCGAAAGCCCGCACACGACAGTGCGTGCGCAAATGTGGCGGCACCCATAATGCAATGTGTGCATGACGGCTCACCCGCCACACATGCCCATGCAACCCCCGCCCCCATTTTGGGCCTAGCAGGCCTCCCTGTGGCCTCCTAGGACCAAAAACGGGCCACTGGGGGGGCGCTGCCCCCCGCGCATGTGCAGCAGAGACCCGGCCTGCTGGAAGTGTGGCCACCAGCAAGGCACCTTTTATCCTTGCTGGTGGACCTGTCCACAAGCCAAAGAATTTTGGAGGATGATATGTAAATGGTTGTGGGAAATAATAGGAGATGCTATTGAAAAATATTTCTCCTGGGAATTTTGAAGACAGAAATTGCAAGAAAGAAGAAGCATCTTATTGTACTTATATAATAACAGCAGCGAGAATCTCCTTCGCTCAACACTGGGAAGAGAAAAAGTCACCACCCAAAGAGCATGTAATTAGGAAAATAATGGAATCACCATCACAGTTTTAGGCTAACTATCTTCAGATCCTGAGCTGAGATCCGCAGGTGGCGCAGTGGTTAGGGTGCAGTACTGCAGCTACTTCAGCTGACTGCTCGTTCAGCAATATCAGCGGATCAAATCTCACCGGCTCAAGGTCGACTCAGCCTTCCCTCCTTCCGAGGTGGGTAAAATGAGGACCCAGATTGTTGGGGGGGCAATATGCTACTTAGTATACTGTCTTTGGTGTAAGCCGCCCAGAGTCCTCGGAGAGTGGGCGGCATAGAAATATGAATAATAAATAAATAAATAAAATCCTTCTTGTACTACCAAGAGCCTTGATAGTACAGTGGTCTAAGCACCCTGTTATTAACACAGCTGCCTGCAATTACTGCAGGTTCGAATCTCGCCAAGGCTCAAGGTTGACTCAGCCTTCCATCCTTTCTAAGGTACGTAAATTGAGGACCCAGTTTGTGGGGGCAATAAGCTGATTTTGTATAAATATACAAAAGGATGAAGGCTATTGCTTAACGCATTGTAAGACGCCCTGAGTCTCCGGAGAAGGGCGGCATATAAATCAAATAAAAAATAAATAAAAAATAAAAAATAAATGCCCACCAATCTTGTTCGAAAAGCCCAATGATGCAGCCCCAATAATTCCATCAGGATTTAAATTATTCTCCAAAGCACCTGAGGGCAGGACATTCTGACCGTCACTAAACAGCACTGAAACAGTGACTTATGACCGCTTTTCATCCTCGCAATTATCACAACATCCCCCTGGACGTGCAATCAAAATTCAGCTGCTTGGCAACTGGCATGTATTTATGATGGCTGCAGTGTCCCGGGGTCCTGGGATCCCCTTTTGCGACCTTCTAAGCAACGGTGGCACAGTGGTGAGAGTGCAATACTGCAGGCTACTTCTGCTGACTGCCGGCTGACTGCAATTTGGCAGTTTGAATCTCACCAGGCTCAGGGTTGACTCAGCCTTCCGTCCTGCCGAGGTGGGTAAAATGAGGACCCAGATTGTTGGGGGGCAAGAGGCTGACTCTGTAAACATCTTAGAGAGGGCTATAAAGCACTGTGAAGCAGTATATAAGTACTATTCCTTCCTTCCTTCCTTCCTTCCTTCCTTCCTTCCTTCCTTCCTTCCTTCCTTTCTTTCATTTCAACACCCATCTCACTTATCCAAAGTGTCTCTGGGTGGCTTAGAATGCCACAAAAGCATCAATATAAAAGCATTAAAATTAACAATAGTTAAATTTGTCTGAAATTGTCTTTCTATCTTTCTTCTTTCCTTCCTTTTTTCCCTTCCCAACTCTCTTTCTTTCTTTCTTTCTTTCTTTCTTTCTTTCTTTCTTTCTTTCTTTCTTTCTTTCTTTCTTTCTTTCTTTCTTTCTTCCTTCCTTCCTTCCTTCCTTCCCTCCCTCTTTCTTCCCTCCCTTCCTTCCTTGTCTTTTTCCTTCCTTCCTTCCTTCCTTCCTTCCCTCCCTCCCTCCCTCCCTCCTTCCTTCCTTCCTCCCTCCCTCCCTCCCTTATTCTCCTTCCTGGTGGTTAGAATGCAGCATTGCAGTATCTGACTCTGCTCACTGCTAGCAGTTCGATCCAGACTGGCTCGAGGTTGACTCAGCCTTCCATCCTTCTGAGGTCGGTAAAATAAGACTGTTGGGGGCAAGAGGCTGACTCTGTAAACCGCTTAGAGAGGACTTTAAAAGCACTGTAAAGCGGTATATAAGTCTAAATGCTATGGCTATTGCTTTTGACAAGCAAAGTCAACGGAGAAGCCAAATTCGCTTCACAACCGGGTGACTGACTTAACAACGGCAGCGATTCACTTAACAACGTGTGGCAAGAAAGTTCCTAAAACGGGCCACTTAGCAACTGCCTCGCTTAGCGACAGAAATGTTGGGCTCAATTGTGGCCGTAAGTCGAGGACTTACCTGTATGACAATAAAGAGATGTAGGAAAGGGCAGGGCCTCCACGCATGCAGTTGAAGAAGGCCACAAAGCCCTAGTAGTCAAATGCAATTAACCAGGATCTCCTAACCAGGTTTCCTCTTGACTTCGGCTTACCTGCGCAGCGTTCCACAGGAGGTCGTGGGTCTTCCCTTCTTCTAATTGCTCCAGGGTGTACAGGTAAGGCCTCTTGTCCTTGGCATGGAGCTTCAGTGTGGTCTTCGCCCAATCGTAAGCACCTTTGAAAAAATACACACCTGTCAGGATTTTGGAGAGCAACCGTCCCCTCCAGCATCTGAATCAGAGGAGGAGGAGGAGGAGGAGGAGATGTGGGAATCAGGGTCAGCATCAAGGCTGAGAGCTCCGAGGGGGAAGAGGGAATGGAGCTGTCAGAAAGAGAGAGACAGAGGCAGAGACTGAGCTGTCCGTCAGCCCTCAGATTTATTAATTTATTTATTTATGCAATTTATATGCCGCCCTTCTCCCGAAGGATTCAGGGCGGCTTCCAAGAAGGAAGAAAAAAATTACATAAACAACAAATCAATTTAAAATTAATTAAAAAATTTAATTAAAAATTATTTATTTATTTAAGAGCCTTGGTAGTACAGGGGTTTAAGGCACCCTGTTATTAAGCTGGTTATTAAGACCAGCTGCCTGCAATTACTGCAGGGTTCGAATCTCACCAAGGCTCAAGGTTGACTCAGCCTTCCATCCTTTCTAAGGTAGGTGAAATGAGGACCCGGATTGTGGGGGCAATAAGCTGACTTTGTATAAATATACAAAAGGATGAAGGCTATTGCTGAGCACATTGTAAGCCGCCCTGAATCTTCGGAGAAGGGCGGCATATAAATCAAATTTTAAAAAAAATTATTTATTTATTTATTTATTTATTTTTTAAATTTGTATACCGCCCTTCTCCCGAAGGACTCAGGACGGTGAACAGCCAAAATTTAAAACACACACAGTATAAAAATTAAAAAGAATTAAAAACAGAATGAAATCAGTTTTGGCTTCCCTAAATTTTAAAACCCTTTCCCCATAAAATAACCCATTAAAATTTTAAGCCAGCCCGGCTTGCTGGAATAAGAAGGACTTTAACTGCTCGGCGGAAAGTCCGGAGGTCCAGGATCAGTCGTATTCCTGGGGGGGTAGCTCGTTCCAGAGGGCGGGTGCCCCCACAGAGAAGGCTCTCCCCCTGGGGGTCGTCAGTCGACATTGCTTGACCGACGGCACCCCCGACGGATTCACCCCGACGGATTCAGCCCATTTGGTGAAAAAGCCACGTCTTCAATTCGCGGCGGAAGGAGAGGAGGTCAGGGGCTGTCCTGAGGCCGGTGGGCAGCCCATTCCAGAGGGTCGGCGCTCCCACAGAGAACGCTCTTCCCCTGGGGGCCGCCAGCCGACATTGTCTGGTTGACGGCACCCTGAGGAGGCCCGCTCTGTGAGAGCGCAGCGGACGATGGGAGGATGGCAGGAGATGATCCTGCAGATACCCCGGGCCTAAGCCATGTAGGACTTTATAGGTGAGCACCAGCACCTTGAAACGGACCCGAAGAACCACCGGTAGCCAGTGCAGCTCGTGCAGGAGAGGTGTCACACGGGAGTATCGAGAAGCCCCCGTAACAACCCGCACAATGGAGAGTCAACAGCCCCAAGGTCTATAGGTAGCTGATGAGGAAGAGGAGGAACAGCTGGGTCCAGTGCCTGATGTGCCGATTCACAGAAGGCAGAGGAGAGGAGAGCAGTGGAAATCTATGGGCCGGTCCTTGGGACAGAAGAGCCACCGCTGCTAGTGAAGCCCCTCCCTAACTCTGGGGATAAAAGGCAGGGGGTGGAGATGAATAGATGTGGCAGACAACTATTAATCTTCCAGACTGACAGTCTTGTTAGCCTGTGGTGAGAGAGAAACATTTTGCCGGGGCTGCCGGCATTCCTAATAAAGGAATCACTGAGTTAACTTCAGTTGGAAGGAGGGGTCGAACGGGGGATTAGCCAGGACTCACTACATAAACACAAGGGAGCAAGATCTCATATACATAGATGCACATCCCAAATGCTTTCGAGCCTTATCTAATCTTCCCTACGTAAAAACTGCCCATCTGGGAAGATTCCTGTTGTCAGGTTTCGATGTCATCTCAAATAAATTGCACTCCCAAACAATTAATCTTTGCTGAAATATTCCATTTATTGAGTACGACAGATCTGGCCCCGACTTCGTCATAGCCGATACTAACCCTCTGACCCCCAAACCCTTCCCTTTCCGTTCCCCAATTCTCATCTTCTCATTGGCCATCTTCCAAGTCAGTCTCCCCAGTTTCTGACCTCAGCCCACAGGAATGTTCCCCTCCCATCCCATCTCCTAGGGGATATTATCTACAGAGAAAATAAGTAGGTGAAAAGTCAAGCCTCGTCTTTTTATGGCAGCATCAGAATGCTGACACCTGTATTATAGGCAGTAAACAATAAAGTAGGTAGTTTGAACTCTACACATCTGAGTCCGGTTATTCATGCCTGACACAGTGGCTGCATTCACACAACCAGCACACATTTAAGGACGCAGCAGAGGCCTTCACCCAACCTGTTTATGCTTTGGTTAGGTCTTTGGGTCTACATGTCTCATATGAGCCCAGAAGACAGAAGGCTCCATTACCTTCAACCTTGTCGTAGTTGGGGTTGAAGAAACAGAAGTTGTCCGCCAGTTCCCGACGCACCACGGCCTCCTCGACGAAACCTTCCACTGATTCTTTGTACCTGGTGCGATGTTTGCGCACCTCCAAAATGGCTCGTTGCACAGCCACCTGACCTATGAGGGATGAAATCAGAGGTCATGTCAACTCGCAAAGCATCCCTGGCCTGCTCTCAAGTTGCCATAGGCAAGGGAGATGGGAAAACGAACTATGCAGCTGCAGCGAGGCAGCACGTCAGTCAAAACTAAAGCACATTTCAGCCATATCTCTGTCAAGACCATCTCCGTGGCTACCCACAGTGGCCGGAGAGGAGTGATCTCTACAACCCGTGAAATTGCTTTGTTGGAGAATGTGACTGATGACACACCTTGGGGGGAGGGGGAAACAGGGTCAGAGTGGAATGTAAATTACGTGGGGTCAGAGTTGGCTTCACTTGGGAACGTGCCGACATGAAGCTCCTAATAAATAACTGGATTTCTTTTGAAGCTTGGCTCAAGGCTCATGATTTAATTAGGGCATCCCTTTTAAACCCTGACAGTATTCATCTACCCACTAAGGTTATTAGCCTCTGGGCTATCATTTATTTATTATTAAATTCATAAGTGCGAGGAATCGGTCATAAATCCTGACCATTAATGGTGCCATTGTAACTTCAAACGGTCATTAAACGAATCGTTGAGGACTACCACATTCCCACAACATGCCCAAACACACTGCCCGAACTCATTTTAGCAAACTAGCTTGTTGGCTGGGGGATTCTGGGAATTGCAATCTAAATCATATCTATAGAACATCAGATTGGGGACAGCTTCTAGCTCTGGGTTCAAATTCTCTCCCTGTTGTGGCCCGTCAGCGGCCTGTGCAGATTGTAGCTGATTCCGACAGCGAGGAGGCTGGTGTGGTGCTGCGCCAGCAGCCTGTGCAGCTGACACTCGAGTCGGACAGTGAGGAGGCTGGAGAAGATGTGGTGCGGGGATTCAGCCAGGGCCTTCAGAACCTCCAGAAGCTCCCTTAAGTGAAGAGGAAGAAGAGGAGGAGCCTCTTCTCGATGCCCGGGCACGCAGAGCTGCCAAAAGGCAGGAGTGGCTCCTCAGGAGGAGGTCTCCTCGAGAGTAAGGCTTGGGGCTAATTGGCCACTCCCTTAGCCTATTTAAGGAAGGACGCTGACTGAGGCAATTTGCAGGGAACAACTTTGTTCACATACCTTCGTGTCTTGTCTTGCTTATCTTATCAGCTTCCTGCAAATTGCTTCTGGGCATTCTGCCAACCACAGTAAGCTTTCAGTTATTATTCTTTGAATTCTTGGCGGCTGTTAATGCAGTTAATTAACAGCCATTGTTGTAAAAGACTGATTTATTTAGTAAACCAAAGTTTGAACGGACTTTGTGTGTGCTGCGTTCTTTGGGGTCCGTAGCTGGTGCAGAACACTCCCCTCCCCCTAACCCCCCCCCCCCAATCAATGTGCCGGCTGCACCGATGCACCAGCCAGGCTTCCCAAAGGCTCCAATTCCTCTCCCAGCATGCAACGTACGACCACAATCGAGCCCAACATTTCTGTTGTTAAGTGAGACATTTAAGTGAGTTCTGCCCCGCTTTACGACCTTTCTTCCCCCAGTTGTTAAGTGAATCGCTGCAGCTGTAGTGTTAGTACCTGGTCGTTAAATGAATCTGGCTTCCCCACTGCCTTTGTTTGTCAGACGGTCGCAAAAGAGGATCACACGACCCCGGGACAATGCAAACGTCATAAATAAAAGTCTGAATTTTGATCACACGATTCTGAGGATGCTACGAAGGTTGTAACCGTGGAAACGGTCGTAAGTCAGATTTTTCAGTGCCGTTGTACCTTTGAACAGTCACTAAACGAGCGGTTGTAAGTTGAGAACTACCCTTATACTCACCAAAGTGGAACCAGGGCGAGAGGTTGCTCAGGGCTGGCCGGTTGGGGTCGTTTCGGTCCGAGCCGAAGAACTTCAGCCTGTCCTTCACAAACTCTTCCAGCACCTTCAAGCCGGAGGAGGATCCCGGCGTGGCCCAGTCCACCTCCTTCACGGAGCGATCCACCTGCAAGCTGGAGTAACAGGCCTCCCAGTTGACGGGCTGCAAGATTTCAAGCCGGGCAGAGAGAGGGCGGTTGGCAAGAAGGAGAAAGAACAGGGTTAAGACACAAAGGATTTTATATTCAGATTGTTAAGGAATTCGCAGAGTAACCCTTGAGTAGTAAGGGTGTGTACATGAAAGCGATTGAGAGAAGGTACGAATAAACACAGTCAACACACAGATAAAGCAGGAGATAGCAAAACGACAGTCCAAGGATAATCCAATAACAGAGTCTTCTTACCAGTTGTCGTAGTCATTCACAATAAACAGTTCTTCTGGATTTGCAAACAGTAGCATATGGAGATATCAGAGAGCAAGAACAACAAAGAGAGACAAACCAGGTTTCTAGCTCCCTCTTAAGGAGATTGGCTACAGAGCTAACCAATCAGGACACAGTATGATGCAATACAGCAGTCTTAAAGCTATATTGAGGGTTTACTGTATATATTGCCAATCCAACAAGGTAGGTAATATTCATTTCCTAACACAGATGACACACTGTTTAACGCAAGTTGGAATGTTTGTATTAAAAGAAAATTTAAAAATTTATAATAAAAAGGAAAAAGAACATGGAGTGGAGAAAATCTGAGTGTCTCTAATGCTCCTGTAGGTGTGAAGACCAGGCCAACACAAGAAGGGCCAATTAAACTGATTTATTGCTAAAAGCCAATTGTTAGTAGAGAAGTAGGAATCTTAACTACAGGTAGTTCTCGACTTACAACAGCTCACTTAGTGACCATTCAAAGTTACAACGACCCTGAAAAAAGTGATTTATGACCAATTTTCACACTTACGACCATTGTAGTATCCCCATGGTTATGTGATCAAAATTCGGATATTCATATTTGTGATGGTCGCAGTGTCCGGGGGGGGGGTGTCAGAGAAAAGTCGTAAAATGGGGCAAAGCTCACTTAACAAATGTCTCGCTTAGCAACATCAATTTTGGGCTCAATTGTGGTCGTAGGTCGAGGACTACCTGTACTGTAACAATGGTATTAGCACCCGCTTGGAGTTAAGAGAAGAGTCAATGGAATTCAAGGGAGATTAGTCTTAATTTGTTTGTGGCTATGTAGGGATCCTAGGCTGAAACCTCTTTTGACTCCACCCCCACATTCTGAAATCCCCAAATAGCTGGGCGTTCTAGTCCCGCCTTAGGCATGAAAGTCAGCTGGGTGACTTTGGACCGATCACCAGGCAGCTGGAGTTCTAGTCCCGCCTTAGGCATGAAAGTCAGCTGGGTGACTTTGGACCAATCACCAGGCAGCCAGGAGTTCTAGTCCCGCCTTAGGCATGAAAGCCAGCTGGGTGACTTTGGACCAATCACCAGGAGACTGGGAGTTCTAGTCCTGCCTTAGGCATGAAAGTCAGCTGGGTGACTTTGGACCAATCACCAGGCAGCCGGGAGTTCTAGTCCCACCTTAGGCATGAAAGCCAGCTGGGTGACTTTGGGCCAATCACCAGGAGACTGGGAGTTCTAGTCCCGCCTTAGGCATGACAGCCAGCTGGGTGACTTTGGGCCAATCACCAGGCAGCCGGGAGTTCTAGTCCCGTGTTAAGCATGAAAGCCAGCTGGGTGACTTTGGGCCCATCACCAGGAGACTGGGAGTTCTAGTCCTATCACAGGCATAAAAAACCTAAACCACCTGGGGAATTCTGGGAGTTGAAGTCCGCCCCTCTTAAAGTCCCACAGTTTAGGAAACACTGCCTTAGAGACGGCTCAATTCCAGCCCCACAACCAAATCCATCACCTCTGCCTGAAGCTCGGCAGGGAAAGGGTGCTTGACAACAGGAGGAAATTCGGTCAGGAATTCAGCCAGTCGGTCATGGATCTTCCGACGAATCGTCCTCGCCCCGTATTCCTGCTTGTCCGAGGCAACCCAGCACGGGACAATATTGTGGGCGTCCACCTGAGGATGGGAAACGAGAAGGGCTTGGACAATCGAAAGGCAAGAGATTAAGAAAAGTGTAGGAAAACCTTGGTCTCTTTTATAGTTGGTTAGAAGTGAGAGGGTCTGCTTTTTGCTAGATTTCTCTTCTCAGCCCAACTGGAAAAACGCCGACTCGGCAGAATAGATCATATAATATACTAGCTGGACGCCCGTGCTTTGCTACGAAACTATGTGCTCGGGCTTGATAAATTGACACTTGCAGCCTGAAACTTAATGTAGAATGTGTAACTCCGTAGCATCAGAGTGTGTTAATGTAATGCAACTGGCAGTTGGAACAGAGAGGGAGGGGAGAATGTCCCAGCCTGCAGCACCCATCGGTATTCATCTGGCTAGCATCCTGTCAGTGTGTGAGAGAGTTGAGGGGTGTTTGGAAACTCAAACAGTATTTGCTGTGTGAGCAAGGAGACAGGAAGGAGGCTGGGCGTGGCTTAGCTCAACTGTTCTGTAATAAAGCTGCTTGCTGCTGTGAAAGTGAAAGTGAAACTCCTCTCCTCTGCTTGTGTTTTGCATTTGGAACAGATTTCTTTTCAGGTGGGGAGGGGGAGTTGTTGGAAGAAACATCCTTCTGGGTTCTGCTCCAAGTGGGGAAACAGACACTGGAAACATGGAGACTGCTTGGAAAGATGGTTTAATGGTGGACAGGATCACATGGCTTGAGTTCCTGAACAGAAAAGGGCTGATACAGTAAAGTCCTCGGGTTTTTATGCTCTCTCTGGCTCTGCATTCCTTGGGGCCCCAAAAGAGTATCCTGATTGGTTGTCAGACTCCCAGGGGGTGGGGGTCTTGCTGGCTGATGGTCAGATGTGCTTCCCAGGTCACATGTGGTGAGTTTCTACTGCTATTGTGTAGAGGGCTAATCCTATCTTTCGCAATTCCTACTATGGCTCTGCCTGAAGGAGGTAGATCTTTGTTATGTAGAATAGACTGGCCCAAGCCTTAATGGCCCATTGACAAAGGGTGGGGGGCAGGAAGGTGGCAGCTGCTTTGTCTGTAAAATATGCTTCTCATATTTCTGCCTTTTTCATATTTCCTAAAATATTTCACTCTTCCAGGAAAGGGGTGGGTGCTAACTTCCTACAGAGTAGAACTCCTTAGCATCAGAGGGCTGTTTGGAAAATGAAACAGTATTTGCTGTGTGAACAAGAAGGAGACAAGAAGGAGCCTGGCCGTGGCTTAGCTCAAGCGTTCTGTATTAAAGCTGCTTCCTGCTGTGAAAGTAAAACTGAAAGTGAAACTCCTCTCCTCTGCTTGTGGCTTTGCATTTGGAACAGATTTCTTTTCAGGTGGGGAGGGGGGAGTAGAACTCCTTAGCATCAGAGCGTGTTATTAATAATATAGGAAATACTAACGCTCTGATGGTCATTTTGAAAAATCCTTTCTTAGCGAGCACCTAGAAGCCAAGAGGAACATACCTGGCAAATTTCAAGTTTGTAGGCTTTACGGTTCTGGAGATTTTGCGATGATGCGTGAGTGGTATTTTGCTTTTATATATATATAGATGTGGGCATATGCCTATTTTTTAATTTATTTACTTATTTAATCATGTTTATGTGTAGGGTATATTGGCATATAAATTTCTTCTCTTCTCATTGCTATTCTATTCTATTCTATTCTATTCTATTCTATTCTATTCTATTCTATTCTATTCTATTCTATTCTATTCCATTCCATTCCATTCCATTCCATTCCATTCCATTCCATTCCATTCCATTCTAATCCTATTCTGTTTGGTTCGGTTCGGTTCGATTCAATTCGGTTCAGTTCGGTTCGGTTCGGTTCGGTTCGGTTCGGTTCGGCTCGGCTCAGCTCAGCTCGGCTGTTCCCTGATTGGGGGACAACCCAATGCACCCCATCCCTTGCCAACAGCCCCTTCTGTCTCCTCCACCCCGCCCATCATTCTCAGTTTTTCTTGCCATTTTTAGGGTGCGTTCTTGACTCTGGGGGGTTCTTCCTCCACACCGACATGCAGGCAAGGAGCCGCACGTGTCTACCACTTGTCTTTGTGCACCAATAAATTTGGGGTCAAATTTGCTTCAGCCCCCACCCCCCAATGCCCCCAAACTGGTCTGCCCTACCCCATGGCGATTCCAGTCCCAACCTGGCACCTGAGCAAGGGGCACATCGCTGGGCAGCCGTTCCTGGATGTCTCGAACCCACTGCATGGGAACGCGGAGCGGGGAGAAATCCGTCACCACTCCGCCGATGCCGTGTTGGGTCACAAAGCGGGGCAGGGTGTCTTTCGCGAAACCGACCAGCAAGTGGAAAGGGATGTCGAGTAGCTGGCACTCCTGTAGAATGGGAAAAAAAACAGATTGTCGTCAACACAACAGCCCATTCGACAAAATGAGAGCTTCTGGTTAGCCAAGAGCAGGCAGCCATTAGAGGGGATGCTCGACTTATGACCGTTCGTTCGCTGTTGTAATGATTCAAAGTTACGACACCCTACGTGCCCGTACGACGGACACACCACCCCCGCGGTCTCGTGATCTCGATTTGCAACCATCTGTTCAGTGACCACGGCACTGTAAAAAGTGACTTATGACCGTTTTTCACACTTATGACCATCGTAGCATCTCCGTGCTCATGTAATTGGCAACTGGCATGTACTTATGACAGTTGCAGTGTCCCGGGGTCATGTGATCTGCTTTTGTGACCTTCCCACCTGGCTTCTGGAAAGCAAAGTCCATGGTGGAAGCCAGATTCACTTAACGACCTCATGATTCATTTAAAAACTGTAAAAAAGGTCATAAAACGAGGCAGATTCCACTGAAGAACTGTCTTCCTGAGCAATGGAAATTTTGGGCCCAACAATGGTCATAAGTCAAGGATCTTTTGTATTGCAACAGTGACTGGGGAATTCTGGGAGTTGAAATCCACACATCTTCAAGCTGCCAAGATTGAGAAACACTGCCCCAATTTGTACAGGTAGTCCTCAATTTATGACCACAATTGAGCCCAAAATTTATGTTGTCAAGTGAGAAATTTGTTCCGTGAGTTTTGCCTATTTTACGACTTTTCTTGTCACATTTGTTAAGTAAATCACTGCAGTTGTTAAATTAGTAACTGGGTTGTTAAGTGAGTCTGGCTTCCCCTATTGCCTTGGCATGTCAGAAGGTCGCAAAAGGGGATCACGTGACCCAGGGATACTGCCACCGTCATAAATGTGAGTCAGTAGCCAAACATCTGAATTTTGATCACGTGTCCATGGGGACGTTGCAACATCATGTATGAAAAATGGTCTTAAGTCACTTTTTTTCAGCGGCGTTATAACTTTGAACTGTCACTAAGTGAACAGGCAGTCCTCAACTTACAACCTTTCATTTAGGGACCATTCAAAGTTACAACGTGACTTACGGCTGTTTTTCACACTTATGACCGTTGCGGCATCTCTGCGGTCACGTGTTCAAAATTCGGATGCTTGGCAACTGACTCATATTTATACGGTTGCAGAGTCTGGGGGTCACATGATCCCCTTTTGCGACCTTCTAACAAGCAAAGAATAGAATAGAATAGAATAGAATTCTTTGTTGGCCAAGTGTGATTGGACACACAAGGAATTTGTCTTTGATGCATACACTCTCAGTGTATACATAAAAGAAAAGATACATTCGTCAAGAATCATAAGGTACAACACTTAATGATAGTCATAGGTTACAAATAACAAGGAAAGCCAGATTAATTTAACAACCATGTTAGTAACTGCAGTGATTCACTTAACAATTGTGTTACGAAAGATTGTCAAACGGGACAAAACGCACATAACAACTGTCTCGCTTAGCGGCGGAAATGTTGGGCTCCACTGCGATCGTAAAACGAGGAATATCTATGCCATTCCCTTGCTTTGAGTCCACAGAGTGGGGGAACAGCTAAGCTTTTTCCTTCCCTGTACCCGCAAGGCCCACCCGCCCGGGTGCCAATACCTCGGCGACTTCCTCCAGGCCTCTGAGCATAAAACCGAAGTGGCGGATGGTGGCATCCAGGAATTTGGGCACCAGGCAGAAGCAGACATGCAGCGGCAGGCGCTGTTTTAAGGCCAGGCGCTGGGCGTAAAGGAAGGCCCAGTTATCTGCAAGAAGGACGCGTGGGTGAGAACAATTAGATGTGGTAGACTGGTGATAAAGCAAGAAAGTTTGGGGAAAAAATACATAAATGGCTAGAAAAGATGCTTGGAAAGCATCTAGATTTTAAATCTGAACTATTTTATTAGGTATAATATCAGGTAAACTCAGTGGTGGGATTCAAATAATTTAACAACCGGTTCTCTGCCCTAATGACCAGCTGGGTAGGTGTGACTCGGTGGTCATGTGACCGTGTGGGCATGGCTAACTCACTTCGCCTTAGCTGTTACAATGTAACAAGGGTTAAGCAGAGAGGCAGTTTCTGTAAGCAGGACAATAAAGATTAGGCTAGAAACACCACCAGAATGTTTCCTTCCTGCCTTCCTTACAGGATTAGCCCTGTAAAGTGGGGAAAAAACAAAATAAGATTTCTTCCAACAACCGGTTCTCTGAACTGCTTAAAAAAATAACAACCGGTTCTCCCGAATAGGTGCAAACTGGCTGAATCCCACCACTGGGTAAACTTGATAAGAAAAGTATGTATTTAATATTGCATGCCTTACTCAGCCTTCCATCCTTCCGAGGCGGGTAAAATGAGGACCCAGATTGTTGGGGGCAATATGCTATTTAGTAGATTGTTGTAAGCCGCCCAGAGTCCTTGGAGAGTGGGCGGCATAGAAATATAATTAATATATATATATATATATATATTGCATGCCTTGACAGCAGCAAGGATTTGTATTTGCGGAAAAATGAAGGAACACCTCGAGATGTAGAAATAATTAAGAAAATACTAGAGTCTGTGAAAATGGACAGACTGACATTAAAAATGAAACAGAAAGAAGATACGGATATTATCAAAAGTGGAATCTATTTTAGCAGTGGTTGGAAAAAAGGGGTGGAGAATAAGAATGTATTATGTATGATTAAGCAAATTAAATACCCAGACAATACAATGTTTATTAAGCACTAAGAAATGTAATTAATAAAAAATTAATATTTTTTTTTAGAAAAGGATATGGGGTGCAAATTCAGCTAAGATCTCTTATGGTTCAATCCATCCTGCTAAACCCCAAAAGTGACTTTAATTGAGGAAAGGAGTTGACCCGGTTGTGCGAACCCAACCACAACTCAGGAGCTGGGCCAATCACCATTGAGTAGTTTTCTCCAAGCGGGATTTACGATCTCACCTTGAACCCTCTGATCGCGAGACATCCAGTACAAGATCCCCCGAGCCTCCTCTTTCAGATCGGGAGCTGGAGAGATCAACCGGACGCGTTTCTTGTTGTACGGGAACTCTGCGACCGAAGCCCCCGCGCTCAAACGGCCTTCCTTCACCGTCTCGGCTAAGCTCTGGGTTCGAGGATCTTCCAAAGATTTGAACTTCTTCTTTGCAGAGACGGCCTCTGTGCCACCGTGGTCTGGTTTTCTGCCTCCTTCCAAGCTGTCGGATGTCGACGTGACTGGCCCGGGTTTCCTCTTCTTTGGAGACATGGTCGCGAGTTCAAAAACGGGTCTCTACGAAAAGGGGGTGGAATGTAAACAGCTGTAGACCCTTTGATGGAGATACACACAAAAACACACTTTTCTGGATTCAATTAAAATCTAGCTCGGTTTCCAGCTAGATCCCTACTGTTCTGACCCAACTCCTTGAACAAGACAAACCCTCTGACGTTAACTCAATGATTCCTTTTTTAGGAACGCCGGCAGCCCTAGCAAAAAGTTTCTCTCTCACCGCAGGCCAACAAGGCCATCCTGGGAGATAAATAGTTGTCTGTCCCATCTATTCATCTCTGCCATCTGTCTTTTATCCCCAGAGTTAGGGTGGGACTTCGCTAGTAGCAGTGGCTCTTCCGTCCCAAGGACCGGCCCATAGATTTCCACTGCTCTCCTCTCCTCTCTGCCTTCTGTGCATTTGCTCATCAGGCACAGGACCCAGCTGTTCCTCCTCTTCCTCATCAGCCACCTCCAGGCCTGGGGGCTGTTGACTCTCCATCTGAGGGCTGACGGACGGCCCAGGCTCTGCCTCTGTCTCTCTCTCTCTGACAGCTCGATTCTCTCTTCCCCAGAGGTGGGTTTCAGCAGGTTCTGACCAGTTCTGGAGAACCGGTAGCGGAAATTTTGAGTAGTTCGGAGAACCGGTAATAAAAGTTCTGACTGGCCCCCTCTCCCCCATCTATTCTCTGCCTCCTGAGTCCCAGCTGATCGGAAGGAAATGGGGATTTTGCAGTAACCTTCCCCTGGATTGGGGAGGGAATGGAGATTTTACAATATCCTTCCCCTGCCATGCCCACCAAGCCTTGCCACACCCACCAAGCCTTGCCACGCCCACCAAGCCACACCCACAGAACCGGTAGTAAAAATTTTTGAAGCCCATCACTGCTCTTCCCCCTCGGAGCTCTCAGGTTTCCCTGATGCTGGCCCACACCCCCTCCTCCTCTGATTCGGCTGCTGGGGGAGGGGGCGGCTGCCGACAGGGACCAGGACCAGAGGATTTTTTTCAGCATTGGTGCCCAGCTACAGTTATACAAAGGTAGACTGCCTTTGAGAGTGGAGGTTCTATTGAATGTCAATATGGGGATCTTTTCCAAAAGGGAGATTTGTTGGGTTAGGTTGAGATTCCCACTTAATGCTTCAGAAGCATTAAGAGACACGTCGCACACCTCCTTCCATTTTCATGTAACAACAACCTTAGGAGGTAGACTGGACATGTGATTAGGTAGTCCTCGTCTTACGACCACAATTGAACCCAAACTTATGTTGCTAAGTGAAACATTTGTCAAGTGAATTTTGCCCCATTTTGCAACTTTTCTTGCCAAGGTTGTTAAGTGAATCACATCCGATAAGTTAGAAACACGGTTGTTAAGTGAATCTGGCTTTGCTTGTCAGAGTTTCGCAAAAGGGGATCACGTGACCCCGGGATTCTGAGACTGTCATAAATATGAATCAGTTGCTAAATGTCCAAATTTTGATCACATGACCACGGGGATGCTGCAATGGTCATAAATATGAAAAATGGTCATAAGTCACTTTTTTCAGTGCCACTGTAACTTCGAACGGTCACTAAATAGTCAGTCGTAAGTGGAGGACTACCAGTATTTGAGAACTTCCCAGCTGCCTTCTGACAAGCAAAATCAACGGGGGAAGCTGGATTTGCTTAACGACTGCCTGATTCACTTAACAACTATAATGATTAGCTTAACAGCCGTGGCAAATAAAGATCTTAAAATCAGCCATGACTTGATTGACAACTGCTTTGCTTAGCAACAGAAATTCTCGTCCCAATTGTGGTCCTAAGTCGAGGATCAACTGTATTAGCATTGCATGGCGATTTAGTTCTCACAATCCAGCCTCAGCCTAATTTAAATCTGCTAAATAGCCCAGGAGTTAAACATAAACCTAAGTCAGACCAGGGGTGAAATGCTCCTGGTTTAGACCGGATCACCAGATCCGGTAGCGATGGCAGCGGATGGTTCGGAGAACCGGTAGCAAAAATCCCTGCGCCCCCGCCCCCACCATGCCCAACTGAGCCGCACAATCATCAGAGGCTTTTTTTTTCTTTTAAAAGCATTTTTTCTACCACCTCTTCCGACGAAAAAAATGCTTTTAAAAGTAAAAAAAAAAAGCCTCTGATGATCGCGTGGCTCAGCTGGGATCGTCAGAGGCTTTTCAAAGCATTTTTTTTCTGCAACCTCTTGGCCGAAGAGGTGGTAAAAAAAATGCTTTGAAAAGTCTCTGACGATCCCAGCTAAGTTGCCTGATCGGCAGAGGCTTTTCAAAGCATTAGAAAAAATGCTTTGAAAAGTTAAAAAAAAAAAAGTTGGCCACGCCCACCCAGTCACATTACCCCCCCCACCAAGCCACGCCCACAGAACCGGTAGTAACACATTTTACATTTCACCCCTGAGTCAGACCTATATAGATACAGTTAGTCCTCAACTTACGACCACAATTTGAGCCTAACATTTATGTTGCCAAGTGAGACATCGGTTGGATTTTGCCCCATTTTACGACTTTTCTCGCCACATTCGTTAAGTGAATCCCTGCAGTTGATAAATTAGGAAGACGGACATTAAGTGAATCTGGCTTCCCCACGGAGGTTGCTTCTTCAGAAGGTCGCAAAAAGGGGATCGCATGACCCCCGGGACACTGCAACCGTCATAAATGTGAGTCAGTTGTCAAGCATCCGAATGTTAAACCACATGATCACGGGGGACATTGCCATGGTCGTAAGTGTGAAAACTTGTCCCTTTTTTTCAGCGCCGTTGTAACTTCGAATGGTCACTAAGCGAACTGTTGTAAGTCGAGGACTACCTGTATAAAGACATCTCAGAGGGGCTCTCCCAGTGATGGGATTCAGCCGGTTCGCACCTATTCGGGAGAACCGGTTGTTAACTTTCTAAGCAGTTCGGAGAACCGGTTGTTGTTTTTTCCCACTTTACAGGGCTAATCCTGTAAGGAAGGCAGGAAGGAAACATTCTGGTGGTGTTTCTAGCCTAATCTTTATTGCCCTGCTTACAGAAACTGCCTCTGGGTAACCCTTATTACATTGTAACAGCTAAGGTGAAGCGCCCATCCACGTGAGTGACGTTGAGTTGGCCACACCCACACAGTCACATGACCACCGAGCCACGCCTACCCAGCTGGTTATTAGGCAGAGAACCGGTTGTTAAATTATTTGAATCCCACCACTGGGCTTTCCCCATAGATTTCCCACGAGGCCCCTAACTGGCTGGTGTGTTTGTGTAGGTGTGTTTGTTGTGTAGGATTCTGGGCTGTGACATGCCTTTTTCTTTTCTTTTTTAAAATCTACAAAGAGCATTTAATAATCCAGGTTGTTTAAACCCACCCTCCCTCCGGGCTGTATCTGCCAGAGACCCGTCATGCTGCTGTGCGGGGGACGATGGGTGTGGCAGCCACCCCATTGGGCAATTCCAACTCCGCTTACACCACAGCTGCAAGTTTGCAGAACTTAACAGGGAAGACTTTAAAAATTGGCCCTAAAGCAGCGTTTTTTTCAAACTTGGCCACTTGAAAGATGGGCGGACTACAACTCCCAGAATTCCTCAGCCAGTTATGCTATGCTATGCTGTTCTATGCTGGCTGAGGAATCCTGGGAGTTGTAGTCCGCCTGTTTTTCAAGTAGCCAAAGTTTGAAAAACTCACCTCTGCAACCTTGATTATTTAAATCAGGGGTCTCCAAACTTGGGAACTTTAAGGCTTGTGGACTTCAACTCCCAGAATTCCCCAGCCAGCTATGCTGTTCTATGCTGGCTGAGGAATCCTGGGAGTTGTAGTCCGCCCGTCTTTCAAGTAGCCAAAGTTTGAAAAACTCACCTCTACAACCTTGATTATTTAAATCAGGGGTCTCTAAACTTGGGAACTTTAAGGCTTGTGGACTTCAACTCCCAGAATTCCCCAGCCAGCTATGCTGTTCTATGCTGGCTGAGGAATCCTGGGAGTTGAAGTCCACAAGCCTTAAAAGTTCCCAAGTTTGGAAACTCCTGATTTAAAAGATGCCTAAAACAAACAAATAAATAAAACCTCTTTCCCATCTTTTTTTTTTAACCCTCCCTCCCTGCGTGGGAGGCTCATCTCCCACCCACCCCCACTCCCTCCTCCTCCTCCAGCCGAGCCCAGGCAAGAGCCGGAGGGGGCAGCAGACTACAAAGCCCATCCTCCTCTCCAGCAGCGCCTTGCAAAAAAAAAAAAAAAACAACCCGCCCCGCCCCCGCCGCAAGATTGCAGGAAGGAAAGGCGATCATCTTGCTCCTTCCGCCCTAAACAAACAACAACCTTGCAAGGCAGGCCAGGGGAAGGGCTTCATCCATCCTCCGCAACCCTTGCAAAAGGGAAGCAGAGCCCGGCATGCGGGGGAAGGGATCCGGCCACTCACCCGGCGATCTCCGCTCGCTCTTCAGCCAGCCAGGGAAACGATCGCTGGGCCCGCTTACACAACAGCTGCCGGCCCCTGGGCGGGGAAAGAGGCGGGGCCCCCGCCGATCGCGGTTGTGGTTTTTTTTTCTTGGTTTGTTTTTGTGAATGAACTCCGGGGAGGCTGGATGGAACGTTGAGACTTTTCTTCCCTAGCGTTCGAATCTTCTGACGTCACTTGTCTGGGGGGCTCGGCGCGGCACGTGGCGGGAGAAGAGGCTCTGGACGCTGCCCCTCCGGGAATCAGTAGGATAGGATAGGATAGGATAGGATGAGTGGGCTAGAGTAGAGTAGAAGAGGGGAGAGAGGAATAGAAAAAAATGAAATGAAATAAAATAAAAATAAAATAAAATAAAATGTGGAGTAGAGTAGAGAGGAATAGAAAAGAAAAGAAAAAAGAAAAGAAAAAAGAAAAGAAAAGAAAAAAGAAAAGGAAAGGAAAGAAAAGAAAAGAAAATATGGAATAGAATAGAATGGAATGGAATGGAATGGAATAGAATTAGGAATAGAATAGAATAGAATAGAATAGAATAGAATAGAATAGAATAGAATAGAATAGAATAGAATAGAATAGAAAAAATGAATGGAATGGAATAGAAATAGAATAGAATAGAATAGAATAGAATAGAATAGAATAGAAAATACGGGAGGGGAGAGGAGGGGAGTGGAGGGAGGAGAGGAGAGAAGAGAAGAGAAGAGAAGAGAAGAGAAGAGAAGAAGAGAAGAGAAAATATGGGAGGGGAGAGAGGAGGGGAGAGAAAAGAGAAGAGAAGAGAAAGGAAAAGAAGGGAAGGGGAAAGGAATAGAATAGAGTAGAATAGAATAGAATAGAATAGAATAGAATAGAATAGAATAGAATAGAATAGAATAGAAGAATAGAATAGAATAGAATAGAATAGAATAGAATAGAATAGAATAGAATAGAATAGAATAGAATAGAACAGAACAGAACAGAACAGAATAGAATAGAATAGAATTTTTTATTGGCCAAGTGTGACGGACACACAAGGAATTTGTCTTGGTGCATAGGCTCTCGGTGTACATAAAAGAAAAGATACGTTTGTCAAGAATCATAAGGTACAACACTTAACGTCACTTTCCGCCTGGACTACTGCAATGCTCTGTACATGGGGCTCCCCTTGAGGAGCACCCGGAAGCTCCAGCTGGTCCAGAATGCAGCTGCGCGGGTGGTTATGGGAGCGACGGGGTGCTCCCATGTGACCGCCCTCCTGCGCGAGCTGCACTGGCTCCCGGTGGTCTTCAAGGTTTTGGTTACCACCTTTAGAGCGCTCCATGGCTTAGGACCGGGGTATGTACGAGACCGCCTTCTGCCACCAATAGCCTCTCACCGACCAGTACGCTCCCATAGAGGGGGGCTCCTCAGGGTGCCATCGGCCAAACAATGTCGACTGGCGGCCCCCAGGGAGAGAGCCTTCTCTGTGGGGGCACCCGCCATCTGGAACGAGCTCCCCCCGGCGATACGGAGGATCCCGGACCTGCGCGCTTTCCGCCGTGCCATCAAAACATTTCTTTTCCAGCAGGCCGGCCTGGCCTAAATCTCCTCTTTTAAACTTTTTAAAATTTTTAAAATTTTTCAATTTTAAATTTGTCTTATGAATTTGGGGTGTTTTAAATTTCATTTTCCGGGCCAATTATTTAATTGTATTTTAATGGTTTTTTAACATTTGTATTATATGTATTTTATTTGGCTGTTCACCGCCCTGAGTCTGTTGTGGCCCCGCCCTCTGAGCCTATCTCATCGGAGGAAGAAGGCTCCCTCTCCAGGCCCCTCCCCTCTGGCACTGTCTCAGGTGCCGGCCGAGGGAGAGGAGATTAGCCAGGAGCCAGGTGTCTCTGATGAGAGCGAGGAAGGAGAGCCGTCGTTCCTGGATGCACGCCAACGAAGGCGTGATAAACGTTTGCAGCAGCTTAGGAGGCGTGCTAGGGATTAGAACTGAGTCACTGGACCACACCCCAGAGACTATATAAGAGAGGGTGGTGGCTGGTAAAACTCCGTGACGAACAAAAACGAACTTTGGCTAGTCACTTGAACAACGTCTGAAGCTGCCGAAGGGATATTGTTTTGCTGGACTATTTGCAATGCGTATGTAATTTTATGTTATCTGTTGCAGTAAAACTATTGGCAGACGGTGCTTATATTGTTGCCAAGTTTGAGATAAGGACCTATGTGCGTGCCAAGTGCTTTCTTAACCCTCGGCTGGCTGTGTTTGTGTGTGTGTGTGGACGGGGACAGATCAGAGTCCTTCAGGAGTAGGGCGGTATACAAATTCAATAAATAATAATAATAATAACGATAGCCATAGGGTACAAATAAGCAATCAATCATATTAGGAAACAGTCAATATAAATCGTAAGGATACCAGCAACAAGGTTACACTCGTACAGTCATAAGTGGGAGGAGATGGGTGATGGGAACGATGAGAAGATTAATAGTAATGCAGACTTAATAACTACTTTGACAGTGTTGAGGGAATGATTTGTTTAGCAGAGCGATGGCGTTCGGGAATTTAAGGCTTGCCCGCTTAAGGGTTTTTCAACTCTTCCCTAGGCTGCGCTGAGGCTGCAGAGCTAATAAGCAGGTGGGAAGGGAGACCACCAGGAGATCCCAGGGTTGTGAATTGACATGATAACTGACAATCCCTACTTTATTTATTTATTTATTTATTTTGTCATGTTTATGAAGTGTATATTGAAGATGGGAGCCCTCTTGAGAGCTGGATGCAACGAAATTTCATTTTCATGTATGCCGATGAGTGTACATTCAAATCGACAATAAAGTTATTCTAAAGTTATTCTAAGTTCTTTGCAAGACAGTTAAGAGTTGTTGGGTCTTTGTAGTCACCAGGAGTGTCTAAGATTATGACTGATTAGGGGAGCTGGAGGAGAAAATATATAAAGAACAGTTGCAGGAACTGGGTATGTATAGTCCAGAGTTCTACAAATCTTAAAGTTGCCAAGGTTGGAGACCCCTGGTCCCGAAGAAAGGAAAAATAATATTTCTTATTTTTTTTCTAAATCTATGTTTGTCGTTTGAGAGATCAGGGACTGAAAAGCAAACCTCTTTTTCAGAGAGGGAAGGACCCACCACTAAAGCAGAACCGAATGCTGGAATGAGGAAACATCTTTCTAATCAAAAGAGTTTTTTATTCACGAAGACGGAAAGAACCAGAAGGAAACGAGACTCTGAAAATGAACCGAGGAGGGGAAAACCCCGGCCTTGATCCCCCCCCTTAGTAATTTAACAGCCAAAAAACAATAGAACCTTGGAATGGAAAGATTGAAAGCCACCTTAGAGGTCATCTAGTCCAACCCCTTTCCCAGTGCAGGGTTCTACCACTTATAGCCTTCCCGCCAGCCAAAGGGAGCCCCTTGTCTGCCGAGAAAATAAATTTCTATTTTCTATTTCAAGGAGCCTCGTGCCTGGATGGTGCAGAGGGCCTAATCGTGGGTTGTCTGCTAGACTAGCAACATTTTCCACCAGGTCAGGTTAAAAAAAAATAGGAGATGCATTCACACAACACTTTTGGCTCGGGGAGTGTTAACCTTGACCAGGGTTTTTTTTTAATTGATTTTCAGCCCTTTGGTCGCATGAACCCATCCTACATGGTTCGTTCATGGCTAGTTTATGAATTGGACAAATCCAGAAAATTCAGTTACTCGTTCAGTGTGTTGCGGGAATGCCGTCCTTGCGTTTATCGGCTGATTCTGCAGTTCTTGCTTGTAACGTGTGAATTCAAAAAGAGGTAAAATGTCCGAGATTCTGAAAGAGAAAATTGTTGCAGAGAGAGAGAGAAAGGGAGACAGAGAGGGGGGAGAGAGAGAGAGGGAGGGAGGGAGAGAAAGGGAGAGGGAGAAAGAGGGGGAGAGGGAGAGAGAAAGAGAAAGAGAGGGAGGGAGAGAGAGAAAGAGGGAGGGAGAGAGAGAGAAAGGGAGAGAGTGAAGGAGAGAGAGAAAGAGGGAGAGAGAAAGGGGGGAGAGAGAAAGGGAGTGGGAGAAAGAGGGAGAGGGAGGGAGAGAAAGAGAAAGGGAGAGGGAGAGGGAGAAAGAGGGAGAGAGGGAGAGAGAAAGAGAGAGAGAAAGGGAGTGAGAGAAAGAGTGAGAGGGAGGGAGAGAAAGAAAGGGAGAGAGAAAGGGAGAGGGAGAAAGAGGGAGAGAGAGAAAGAGGGAGAGAGAAAGGGAGATAGAGAAAGAGAGGGAGAGAAAGAGAGATAGAGCCTTTCTTGCCTCCTTGACTTACAAACACAATTGGGACCAAAATTTCTGTTGTTAAGCAAGGCCGTTTTTAAATGAGTCACACCTGATTTTATAACCTTTTTTTGTCACAATGATTAAATCACTGCAGTTGTTAAGCAAATCACACGGTCATTAAGCGAAGCTGGCTTCCTCCATTGACTTTGCTTGCCAGAAGCCCAGCTGGGAAAATCGCAGAGGGTGATCAGGTGAGGGACCCTGGGATGGGCACCGGTTGCCAAGTGCCCAAATGACTATAGGGCTGCTGTGACCGTCATAAGTGCAAGGACCAGGCAGAAGTCACTTTTTCAGCGCTGTCTTATAGCGGTCGCTATACGAATAATTGCAAGCGGAGGATTGCTTGCGGTTTCATTGGTCGGGCTAGGCATGAGAGACGAACTTAGCCAATCGTGGCGTAATGCCCAGGAATGGGATTCAGCCGGTTCACACCGGTTCATGCGAACCATTTGTTAAATTATTTGAATCCCGCCCCTGGTAATGCCATCTAGTATGAATTACACAACAGACCCACAAAAGCTTTAAAACATTGTCACCTGCATTTCACAGGGATCTGCAGCAGGGGTGAAATCTAAAATTTGTTACTACCGGTTCTGTGGGCGTGGCTTGGGGGGGGGGAAATGGCGGGGGGGGCGGGGCGAACATTTTTTTTTTTTTTTTACTTTTAAAGGCGTTTTTTTTTTCTACAGCCTTTACGGCTGAAGAGGTTGCAGAAAAAAAATGCTTTTAGAAGCCTCTGATGATCAGGCAGCTCAGCTGGGATCGTCAGAGGCTTTTAAAGGCAGGTGTTTTTTTTTTTACAGCCTTTTCAGCCGAAGAGGTTGCACAAAAAAAAAATGCTTTTAAAAGCCTCTGACGATCCCAGCTGAGCATTTTTTCGGCTGAAGAGGTTGTAGAAAAAATGCTTTTAAAAGTAAAAAAAAAAAAACAGCCTCTGATGATCACGCGGTTCAGCTGGGCATGGGGGGGGGAGGGGCAGCAGGGATTTTTGCTACCGGTTCTCCGAACCACCCGCCTCCATCGCTACCGGATCGGGCGATCCGGTCCGAACCGGGAGCATTTCATCCCTGGTCTGCAGCCCCTCCTCAGCTGTTCTGTAAAACGAGAACAATCCTGGGATTAAAAGAAACCGCACCTGAGCTATCCTGGGCCAAACCTAGTTGCATCTTGGACAGGAATAAAAAAAATAACATCAAGAACCGCGGAGTGACAGCTTCAGCCCAGCCTTGGCTACCCCTCCCTGCCTTGTCAATGGGATCAACCAGGAAACTTGCTTTTAAAACAATCCAGTCCAGATTGAAGAGATCTTTAATTTGCTGATTTATTTTATTTTGTCAGGCTGGCCTCTGGCTGTTGAGATCCTGGGCGGGGGGCAGCAAATCACCCTTAAAATCTGCCCAAAATGGCTCTTGGTTATTTTCCAGCGGTGACCATTTTACTCTTACTGGAAACTGCCAAGATTACTGGTAAGTGCCTTTAAAGGAACTTGGAAAAGGAGGGAGGGAGGGAGAGAGGGAAAGGAAGAGATGGGGAGAGGGAGGGTGGGAGAGAGGGAGGGGGAAGAATATAAAGATGATGTGATCGAAATTCGGAGGTTTGGCAACAGGCTCATATTTATGACAGTCACTGTGTCCCTCGCAATCAGGAGGCTGTGAGTTTGATCCCAGGTAGAGGCAGATATTTTTCTCTCTGGGCACGATGAGAATCTATCTGCTGAATATAACTCTGCATCGGCGACAGGAAAGGCATCCGGCCAGTAAAACACTCAGCTCCTTTCAGTTGCCCAGAATGCCACCGGGGCATAATAAACTTGTACAGGTAGTCCTCAGTTTACGACCACAATTGAGCCCCAAAATTTCTGTTGTGAAATGTTTGTTAAGGGAATTTTGCCCCATTTTACAACCTTTCTTGCTTGTAGTTGTTAAGTGAATCATTGCCGTTGATAAATTAGTAACCCAGTTGTTAAGTGAATCCGGCTTCCCCCTTGACTTTGCCTGTCCGAAGGTCACAAAAGGAGATCATGTGACTCCCAGGATACCGTCATAAGTATGAGTCAGTTGCCAAATGTCCGAATTTTGATCACATGACCGTAAGAGGCTGCAGTGCTCGTAAATCTGAAAATTGGTCACTTTCTGTGCCATTATAATGGTCACTAAACAAACCGTTGTAAGTCAAGGACTACCTATACACCTTGATATTAAAAGAAGGGCTGAAATATCCAGGAGAGAGTAGCAAGATCAAGGGGGTGGACTACAAGACCTCCATGGCCGCTTCCAATCCTATTGTTCTGTGTTCTAAATAGGTTGGGTCCAGTTAGTCCGTGGATGAGACACCACCAGGAAATCCTACATCGTAACCTAGATAGGAAAGGGGAAAATGTTTCCAAGGAAATGGCAAACTGCCGTCGCCAAAAAATTCAACGGGAATGGCAATTTTTAAGATTGTAACTCCAGATCAGGGTTGGGATTCAGCCGGTTTGGGCGAATTGGTAGTTAAATTGCTGGTTGGCCCTGCCCTTCCCCGCCCCACCCCTTCCAGGAGTCCCCCTGCAGTCCGTTTTGGCTCATAGGTAAGTGCACGGAGACTTCCTAGGCCCAAAATGGGGCACGGAGGTTGCGGCACAACCCCTCCACCCCGCGGCCTGTTTTTGCTCCCAGGAGGCTGCAGGGAGGCCTACTAGGCCCAAAACAGGGCCCGTTTTTGCTCCTGGGGGGGTGCAGGAGGCCGAGTGCTGCCTGTCACACCCCCTGGCCACGCCCACCCAGCCGGTCATTAGGGCAGAGAACCGGTTGTTAAATTATTTGAATCCCACCACTGCTTATAGGTTGCATTCATACAACATGCTAAATAGTTGTATGTAAAACCTGAAGTGGAGAATTTGATGCTGCCTGCGGCTTAAATCTTTCTCCTTGCGGAGCTCATGTTGTGCTGTTCTGTCCCCCGTCCTCACACAGACAAATGCAGTATCAAACACGCCTGCCAATAATTTATTGTATAAACAGACCAGAATTCCTGGCAGACGAGAGTTCTTGGTAGCTAACTGTAAAATGCCTGCCCAGTCCAATTAGTACTCCCAAAAAGCAGGAGAGGCCTTATCTGCAGTCTGTTTCCAGAGCGACAAATTATCCACAAGAGTTTAGTCCAAAATATATCTGAGCCGAAGTGCAGGATTCACAATGTGACTCTTTAGAGTTTAAACTTTTATCCGTCACAAAGCCTGCCGAGCAATCACGCCCCCTTTTATCCCTTGTGGGGCGTGGCTCCGTGACTCAGCTCAATCCCTGGCCCTCCCACGCCTCTTCCTTTGCTGCGCACGCTTCTCCCTCCGACGCTGCCTGGGATCAAGCCAGGATTCATCATCCTCGCTCCCTATCAATGGATGCTCCAAAATGCCTTCCTCCTGGCCCATCCCAGGCTGTTCCTCCTGGCCTTCGGATGGAACCTGAGGCATTGCCAGAGAGGAGGGTCCTGGAGAGGGAGGCCTTGTCAGTTCCTCCCCCTCACCTTCTGAGTCCTCTTCCTCCATGAGGACAGGCTCGGGAGTCGGAGTCACAAAATGTGCCACGGATGATCTCCAAACTAGACTATCTGTTGAATTTATGTTCAAAGACTCTGTGCAAAAGGCGAAGAACGAATCAGAGTAGATTAGCTTAGCTTTATTGATTAGCCTATACAGGCCGTATCGAAATATAAGGTTCAAACGGGTATTGCCAATAAAATCCTATAAAAAACAATTTAAAATAGGAAAAGGGTAAAAAGACAATAATTATGGGATAACATACAATAATTGAATACATAAATACGTAAAGTAGAATAAAATAAGAATGAATCAATAGCTCACCCACCCTTATAATGTCTATAATTTCACCAACCATGGGTGACTCATTCAAAGACTCGTAACAGAGTTGGAAGGGACCTTGGAGGTCATCTAGTCCAGCCCCCCTGCTCTATGCTATTTCTACCATTCTGGACAAGTGGCTGTCCAATGTCTTCTTAAAAGCTTCCAGCGATGGAGCACTCACAACTTCTGGTGGCATGTCGTTCCACTGATTAATTGTTGGTCAACACAAGAGTTGGTCAACATGAGTGTTGGCCAACACAAAAATGACCCATCTCTTTTCTTTTCAGGCACAGCCACAACCAAGGTCACAACTTCTCCTCCGACAACATCAGAGCCACGTCCTTTTGCATCCGTGGCTGACACCACTAGTGGCACGGAAACTACCACACCAGCAGCGGAGACCAATAGGTGCCTCCCCTCTTCCATTGCTTTCCTCTCTAAAACGACCCGTCCATGGAGCACCGTTGGAGAAAGTCCAACTACCAACTCCCTTGGAGTAGCTACAACACTGCCCTCCTCTTCCTCACCTGAAGCGTCCATTCCCGCTGGCACCTCAGATGTCTCTGTGGCTTCTTCCTCCCTTGCAGTGACCTCCATCTCTAGCACTGGTTTTGGGGGTCCTTCAGAAGAAGGCACCACTCACCCAGCAGAGTCAACCATGCTTTTCACCAGGTTCCACCACAGAGGAGATGAGCTCCAGCTCTCGTTCTCCAACGTCCCAAGACAAGAGGAGACATCTGAAGGCCTATTGACCTCCACCACAGAGGAGGTGAACTCCAGCTCTCGTTCTCCAACGTCCCAAGACAAGAGGACATCTGAAGGCCTATTGACCTCCACCACAGAGGAGGTGAACTCCAGCCCTCGTTCTCCAACTTCCCAAGATAAGAGGACATCTGAAGGTCCATCGACCGTCATCTTCACCACAACACAGGAAGAATCTACAAGCGAGAAACATCTTAGTTTTCCTCCTTTTACGACTGAGACAATGAAAACTTCCTCCATGTTGGTTCCCCTTCCTACTCCAACGGTAGCAACCTCCACAGTTCTGAGTGCCACTCCTGGAGTGGAAGCCACCACTGGCTCTTCCGAAGTTACCACGAGTTCTGAGGCTGAGATCACCAGCTGGTGGCCGGGAAGCTCTCACTCCTCAACTTCAACCTCCACCGCAGAGGAGGTGAACTCCAGCCCTCGTTCTCCAACTCCCCAGGACAAGAGGACATCTGAAGGCCCACTGACCACTATCTCCACCACTTCACAAGCAGAAACCATGAGTGAGAAGCATCCTAGTTCTCCGCCTCTCACAACTGAGACAATTACAATCTTCCAGAGGTTTCTTCTTACTTCAACAATAGTGACCTCCACGCCTACAAGTGCCAATTCTGGAGTTGGAGACACAACCAGCTCTTCAGAAGTTACCACAGGTTCTAAGGCTGAGATCACCAGCTGGAGGCCGGGAACCTCTCCCTCCTCAACTTCCTCTTCAGTTACTCAAGACAAAAGCACCCCAAATGTTACGTCCACTGGTCTTCTGTCTTCTAACTCAGGAAGGACCAGCCTGGGACGATCTGCTCCGTCGTCCACAAATCCCACAAGTGAAAGTCCTGTAACCACCTTCAATGTTCTTTCTTCCCCACCACATCTCCCTCAGCTTCAACGGATCTCCCTAAAACTCCAGGTAAGTGTCCCTCCTGTCTGAATGGTTGACCACCAGTCTGGGAAAACATTTCCATGGACAGCTGGCTGCAAATGCTCAGAATGAAACTTGATTGGTTTTAAGAGGGAGATCTTTGGAGATCCTCGGGATCTATGCCTGACCATCGCCTCAAAGGTCCATTTGTGTCTCATGCATGATTACCCCTCACCTCTGTAGAGCACATTTGGCAAAGTTGAAGGGAGGACTGTTGTGGTCTGTCAGCTCCAGCAGCCGAATCAGAGGAGGAGGAGGAGGAGGCATGAGAGTCAGGGTCAAGGCAAACTGAGAGCTCCGAGGGGAAAGAGGAAATTTATTTTTATTTATTTATTTTATTCAATTTGTATACCGCCCTTCTCCTAGTGGACTCAGGGCGGTGCACAGCCAAAACTAAAACACATACCAATGCAAAATTTTAAATTTTAAAAGAATTCCATGACTTTGGCCCCAAAATTTAAAACATTCAAACTAAAACCCATTGACAATTTAAAAAACTAACAAAGCTAGAAAAGGGGGAGGGGGTTCACGCCAGCCCTGCTTGATGGAAAAGAAAAGTTTTCAGGGCATGGCGAAAGACCCGGAGATCCGATATCCTTCTTATCTCCGGGGGCAAATCGTTCCAGAGGGTGGGAGTTGCCACAGAGAAGGCCCTCCCCCTGGGTGGTCGCCAGCCGACATTGCCTGGCTGACGGCACCCTGAGGAGTCCCTCTCTGTGGGTGCGTACTGGTCGGTGGGAGGCTATCGGCAGCAGAAGGCGGTCCCGGAGCTGGCAGAGAGCCTTGGTAGTACAGGGGTTTAATGCACCCTGTAATTAACACAGCTGCCTGCAATTTCTGCAGGTTCGAATCTCCCCAGGCTCAAGGTTGACTCAGCCTTCCATCCTTTCTAAGGTAGGTTAAATGGGGATCCAGTTTGTGGGGGCAATAAGCTGACTTTGTATAAATATACAAAAGGATGAAGGCTATTGCTTAGCGCATTGTAAGCCGCCCTGAGTCTCCGGAGAAGGGCGGCATATAAATCAAATAAAAATAAAAAAAATTAAAAAGAGAGAGGGGGGGAGCCTGGGCCATCCGTCAGCCCTCAGATGGAGAGTCAACAGCCCCCAGGTCCGGAGGTGGCTGATGAGGACGAGGAGGAGCAGCTGGGTCCAGTGCCTGATGCACTGATGCACAGAAGGCAGAGGAGAGGAGAGCAGTGGAAATCTATGGGGGTTTGGGGAAGAAACCACAGAGTCCGGTAGTGCATTCCAGGCGTTCAAAACTCTGTTGCTGAAGTCGTATTTTCTGCTGTCTAGTTTGGATCGGGTTACCTTGAGTTGTATCTATTGTGTGCTCTTGTTTTTGCTGTGGTTGAAGCTGAAGTAGTCATTGTCTGGTAGGACATTGTAGCAGATGATTTTATGTACTACGCTTAGGTCAGACCGAAGACGGCGAAGTTCTAAATTGTCTTAAGCCCAAAATTTTGAGTCTGGTGACATAGATGATGCATAGATGATGGTGGTGTTAGGACAAGGGCAATATTGATGCACAAACCCACACCTGTTATCCAAAGAGTCGCCCATCACAAATAACAGAATAACTGATTTCGTAAGCGACCTCTGAGATTTTCTAATCCAACCTCCTGTTCAAGCAGGAGGTTCTGTACTATTCCGGACAATTGGTTTATTTTTATTTTATTTTATTTTTCATATTTGTATACCGCCCTACTCCCGAAGGACTCAGGGCGGTGAACAGCCAAAAATAAAATACAAAGACATACAAAAGTTAAAAACTATTAAGAACAGATTAAATAATTTAGGCTCAAAAAGTTAAAACATCCAATTTATCTAAAAAACATTTAAAACCCAATTTAAAAGCCAATTTAGAAGGGAGAGCTAGGCCAGACCAGCCTGTTGGAATAAAAACGTTTTTAGGGCGCGGCGGAAGATGCGTAAGTCTTGGATCCTCCGTATCTCCGGGGGGAGCTCGTTCCAGATGGCAGGTGCCCCCACAAGAGAAGGCTCTCCCCCTGGGGGCCGCCAGTCAACATAGTTTGGCCGACGGCACCCTGAGGAGCCCCTCTCTATGGGAGTGAACTGGTCAGCGAGAGGCTACTGGTGGCAGAAGGCGGTCTCGTAAGTACCCTGGTCCTGAGCCATGGTTGTCCAATGTCTTCTTAAAAACCTCCAGTGTTGGAAAATTCACAACTTCTGGAGGCAAGTTGTTCCACTGGTTAATTGTTCTGTCAGGAAATTTCTCCTTAGTTCCAAGTTGCTTCTCTCCTTGATGAGTTTCCACCCGTTGCTTCTTGTCCTGCCTTCAGGTGCTTTGGAGAATAGCTTGACTCCCTCTTCCTTGTGGCAGCCCCTCCAATACTGGAAGACTACTGTCATGTCGCCCCTAGTCTGTCTTGGTCAACACAGGGTTGGTCAAGTGTTGGTCAACGCAAGAGTTGGTCAACACAAAAGAGACTTGTCTCCTTTCTTTTCAGGAGAAGCCACAACCGAGATCAGAACTTTGCCTCCAACATGTGTGCCCACATCAGAGCCACGTCCTTCCACTTCTGTGGCTGATACCACTGGTGTCATGGAAACTATTCCACCAGCAGAAGAGACCACGGGGTCTCTCCCTTCTTCTGTGGCTCTCGTCTCCAACGTGACCAGTCTGTGGAGCACCCTTGGAGAAACAAGTCCTCTTGGAGTAGCTACAACACTGCCCTCCTCTTCCTCACCTGATGCTTCCATTCCTGCTGGCACCCAGGATATCTCTCCAGCTTCTTCATTCCTTGAAATGACTTCCATTTCTAGCACTGGTTTTGGGGGTCCTTCAGAAGAAGGGACCACTTACCCAGCAGAGTCAACCATGCTTTTCATCAGCTCCACCGTAGAGGAGATGAACTCTAGCCCTCGTTCTCCAACTCCTCAAGACAAGAGGACATCTGAAGGCCTATTGACCTCCACCGCAAAAGAGATGAGCTCCAGCCCTCGTTCTCCAACTTCCCAAGACAAGAGGACATCTGAAGGCCTATCGACCTCCACCGCAAAAGTTATGAGCTCCAGCCCTCGTTCTCCAACTCCCCAAGACAAGACGACATCTGAAGGCCTATCGACCTCCACCGCAAAAGTTATGAGCTCCAGCCCTCGTTCTCCAACTTCCCAAGACAAGAGGACATCTGAAGGCCTATCAACCTCCACCGCAAAGGAAATGAGCTCCAGCCCTCGTTCTCCAACTCCCCAAGACAAGACGACATCTGAAGGCCTATCGACCTCCACCGCAAAAGTTATGAGCTCCAGCCCTCGTCCTCCAACTTCCCAAGACAAGAGGACATCTGAAGGCCTATCAACCTCCACCGCAAAGGAATGAGCTCCAGCCCTCGTTCTCCAACTCCCCAAGACAAGAGGACATCTGAAGGCCTATCAACCTCCACCGCAAAGGAGATGAGCTCCAGCCCTCGTTCTCCAACTCCCCAAGACAAGAGGACATCTGAAGGCCTATCAACCTCCACCGCAAAGGAGATGAGCTCCAGCCCTCGTTCTCCAACATGGTTTCTTCTTACTTCAACACAAGTGACCTCCATGCCTACGAGTATGATTTCTGGAGTTGGAGACACAACCAGCTCTTCAGGAGTTACCACAGGTTCTGAGGTTGAGATCACCAGCTGGAGGCCGGGAACCTCTCCCTCCTCAACTTCCTCTTCAATTACTCAAGACAAAAGCACCCCAAACGTTACGTCCACCGGTCTTCTGTCTTCTAACTCAGGAAGGACCAGCCTGGGACGATCTGCTCAGTCGTCCACAAATCCCAAAAGTCAATACCCGGCAACCCCCTTCAAAGTTCTTTCTTCCACCACCACATCTCCCTCAGCTTCAACGCATCTCCCTAAAACTCCAGGTAAGCACCCCTTCTTTTCTGAACGCTTGAATTCTTCTGAATTCAAAAGAGATCCGAGGCTCCGAAAAACCCTCATTTTCAAAATTCCCCTTCAGCTGCTGGCTCAGTTCAGCTCCAGATTAGTTCCAGATTCAATCCTCTACCTGAGGTTGAATTCTCAGGCCAGGTGTGTGCAGAAAACGTCCACGCACCGATTCCTTCCAAACAATCAGTACAAAGGGATTGAAGCAGGATGTAGAATTAAGGGGATGTCAGCGTCTCAGCACTGACATAGAAAAGGGAGGATGAAGCCTGAACTTTTGCCTGCTAAATCCCTTTGAAGATTCGGTCTCCTCGGAGATGAGGAGGGGGGAAACATTCCTGTGAACTGATGAAAAAGGAATCAGGAGAGTGACTTGGAAGATAGCCAATGAGAAGCAGAGAATTGGGGATCGGAAAGGGAGGGATTGGGGGGCAAAGGTCAGTATTGACCGCGAAGAGTCAGGATCCGGTTGCTGTGCTCGAATAAAGAGAAAATTTCCTTAAAGATTGGCAGTTTGGAAGTTCATTTATTTTGAGATAGCATCGAAACCTGACAGGGGCGTTTCCGGCCTCCAGAGGGCCTCTGGAGCCTGGGGAGGCCATTTTTGCCGTCCCAGAGGCTCGAGAAAAGCCTCTGGAGCCTGGGGAGGACAAAAACATGCCCCCCCCCCCACTGTGGTGCAGGAGACCAACTAGGCCACGCCCGCCATGGCCACTCCCACCCAGCAACTAGGCAGAGAACCCCTTGCTAAAATTTTCGAAGCCCACCCCTCGGTACCACCTATAATGACCTTTCTCGCTGCAGTTATTTAATGAATCACCTCGGTGAATGAGTTTCCCCCCATTTTACAGCTTTACTTTCCACCTTTGTTAAGCGACTCAGTTGCAGCTGTTAAACTAGTCACACGGTTGTTAAGTGAATCCGTCTTCCCTCGTGACTTTGCTGGTTAGAAGGTCGCAAAAGGGGATCACGTGACCCCCCCCGGGACGCTGCCCCCGTCGTAAATATGAACCGGTTGCCAAGTGGACGTATGTTGATCAGGTAGGGATATTACGATGGTCGTAAAGTGCAGAAAACAGTCGTATGTTGCCTTTTTTCAGTGAGGTTGTAAGTCTGGTCCCTAAACAAACGGTCGTAAGTCAAGGGCTACCTTAATTTTTTTTTCTTTTCTTGTGTTTGCTCCCTGCAGCCGGGACTCGCTTCATCCTGTCGGTGAGATTCAGCACTCAGTTAAACATCACGGATCCTTCCGTCACTCATGCGGTGCGAAAGTGGGTAAGGCTTCAGGACACAGCTGGAAAAAATGTCTGTAGAGTTTCTCAGTCATGGTTGTCCCAAAAATGCTTTTTCAAGAGGCAACTGGACTTTCTGCTTTTTCTTTGAAGACATTTCGCTTCTCATCCAAGGAGCTTCATCAGTTCTGACCGGATGGTGGAGAATGGAAGGATTTATACTCCTTGCAGACAGCTGGTCATTTGCATCCTTTTAGAGGGTTGTTGAGGCCACTTGGAGATTTACCTGTGTCCTCAGAGACACCCGAGTAGTGCAAATGGTTCCTTAGTCTGCAATTTTGTTTCCTCTGGAAATCCATTCCTACTCCTGCACCATTCAAAGGGTTGTCCATCCCAAATTCTATAGTTAAAAGTCTATAGAAATTCTCAGTCATCCAGGTCATGGTTGTCCCTAAATGTGCTTTTTCTAACTGACCTGAACTTTCTTTTTTTCTTTGAAGACATTTCACTTCTCCTCCAAGAAGCTTCTTCAGTTCTGACTTTTAGACTTTTAGAGCATTTTGCAGGGAAAAATTTCCAGAGAAGAAAAAAGAAAAAAAATTGCAGACTACAGGAACCCTTTGCACCACTCAGGTGACCCTGAGGACACAGATAAACCTCCAAGTGGCCTCAATGACCCTCTAAGAGCCTTGGTGGCGCAGCAGACTAAAGCGCTGTTAAGTAACACCAGCTGCCTGCAGTTACTGCAGGTTCGAATCTCACCAGGCTCAAGGTTGACTCAGCCTTCCATCCTTCCGAGGTAGGTAAAACGAGGACCCGGATTGTGGGGGCAATAAGCTGACTTTGTATAAATATACAAAAGTATGATGGCTATTGCTCAACGCATTGTAAGCCGCCCTAAATCTCCGGAGAAGGGCGGCATATAAATTGAACCAATAAATAGATAAATTGAACCAATAAAAGGATGCAAAGGACCAGTTTTGTCTGCAAGGAATATAAATCCTTCCATTCCCCACCATTCAGTCAGAGCTGAAGAAGTTTCTTGGATGAGAAGTGAAACGTCTTCAAAGAAAAACCAGAAAATCCAATTGCAGAAAGAAAGAAAGAAAGAAAGAAAGAAAGAAAGAAAGAAAGAAAGAAAGAAAGAAAGAAACAGAAAGACAGGAAGGGAGAAAGGGAGAAAGAAAGAAAGAGAAAGAAAGAAAGAAAGAAAAAGGGAGAAAGAAAGAAATACAGACAAAGAAAGAAAGAAAGGGAGAAAGAAAGAAAGACAGAAAGGGAGAAAGAAAGAAAGAAAGACAGAAAGGGAGAAAGAAAGAAAGAAAGAAAAAGAAAAAAGCACTTTGGGACAAAACATCTAATGTCCCCCCCAAAAGTAGAATTGCATTCCTGCAGGATTTCTGTCCGGGTTTTCCAAGCAAATCTTCCCTATAAGATAGCCCTCGACTTAACAACAGTTCGCTTAGTAACTGTTTGAAGTTACAACAGCACTGAAAAAAGAGACTTATGACCATTTTTCACACTTATGACCATTGCAGCGTCCCCATGGTCACCGTGATCAAAATTCAGACGCTTGGCAACTGGCTCATATTTATGACGGTGGCAGGTCCCGGGGTCATGTGATCCCCTTTTGCGACCTTCTGACAAGCAAAGTCGATGGGAAGCCAGATTCGCTTAGTGACCATGTTACTAACTTATCCACTGCAGTGATTCACTTAACAACCGGGGTCAGAAAGGTCGTAAAATGGGCGAAAACTCACTTAACAAATGTCTCGCTTAACAATAGAAATTTTGGGCTCAGTTGTGGTCGTACATTGAGGACTGCCTGTAAAAGCAAGAACACCTCCAATGATGGAGCACCCACAATTTCTGGTGGCAAGCTGTTCCACTGGTTCTCGCTGTCAGGAAATTCCTCCTTAGTTCCAGGTTGCTTCTCTCCTTGGTTAGTTTCCATCCATTATTCCTTGTCTGGCCTTCAGGTGCTTTAGAGAATAGATACAGATACAGATTAACAGAGTTGGAAGGGACCTTGTAGGTCATCTAGTCCAACCCCCACCCAAGCAGGAGACCCTACACCCATTTCTGACAGATGGCAGTCCAGTCTCTTCTTGGAAGCCTCCAGTGATGAAGCTCCCACGACTTCCAAAGGCAACTTCTGTTCCATGGGTTGATTGTTCTCACTCCCAGAACATTTCTCCTTATTTCCAGGTTGAATCTCTCCTTGGTCAGTTTCCATCCATTATTCCTTGTCTAGCCTTCAGGGGCTTTGGAGAATAGCTTGGCCCCCTTCCTCCTCTCTGGGGCAGCCCCTCAAATACTGGAAGATGCTCTCCTGTCTCCCCTGGTCCTTCTCTTCACTAGACTAGCCATGTCTTCTGTCCATCCATGGTTCACTCAGATGTCTGTCTTTTTCTTTCTTTCTTCTTTCTTTCTTTCTTTCTTTCTTTCTTTCTTTCTTTCTTTCTTTCTTTCTTTCTTTTTTCTTTCTTTCTTTCTTTCTTTCTTTCTTCTTTCTTTCTTTCTTTCTTTCTTCTTTCTTCTTCCTTTGTTCTTTCTTTCCTTCTTCCTTCCTTCCTTCCTTCCTTCCTTCTTTCTTTTCTTTCTTTCTTTTCTTTCTTTCTTGTGCTTTGGAAAATGGCTTGACCCCCCTCCTCTCTGTGGCAGCCCCTCAAATATTGGAAGATGCTCTCCTGTCTCTCCTGGTCCTTCTCTTCACTAGACCAGCCAGGCCCAGTTCCTGCAACCGTTTTTTATACAGTTTTGCCATTCGAGCATCACGGAAACTTAGTTCAATCTCACATATGAATATTGTGTTGGTCTTCTCTTCTCTTCTTCCTTCCAGCTCGATCAGGAACTGCGGACAAAATTTCCTGTTGGCAGCTTCAACCTGACCTTGATTGGCTAGCAAAGAAGTTGGAAAAGAAAAATGGTCAGAAAGCTACCAGTTGGTGCCTCTTCTGGATCAATGCACCGTAATAATGTACATGTCAGGTTTCGAGGTCGTCTCAAATAAATTGCATTTCAAACAAAGTCTTTGATGAAAAACTCCCATTTATTAAGCACGACATTCACTCCGACTCCATCGTAGCCAACACTGACTTCCAGACCCAAAACCCTCCCTTTCCGTTCCCCACTCCTCTGCACTCATTGGCCATCTTCCAAGTCACTCTACCCCTAATCTCCTAGGGGATATTATCTCCAGGGAAAATAAGTAGGTGAAAAGTCAAACGTCCCTTTCCAGACGCCTCCGCTTCTCCTTCTTATGTCAGCACTAGAGTAAATGCAGCTTGAAGTGCTGACAGTACATAATCGCGGATTTCAGCTTTTGTAAAAAAAAAATCTCATTTTTTCGTGCCGGCCGATTCCAAGAGTCCACGAATGCTCTGTTCAAATTTTGTGAAAACTCAAGTGTCAAATTCTCCCCTACGGTGCGAAACGCACAAAATCAACAGGTTGGCTGTGTTCACACAACCCCCACCAACCCTCCAGACCATTTCTGCGTAACTTGCTAAGTGAGGTTAAGTTTCTCTCTTAATTCCTTTTATTGGCTGAGCAACTTGGACAGAAAATCCAGCCGGTCTGGTTAGATTACAGCTTAATACGTTGAATAAATAAATAGCCGAAAGTTGTAACCAGCTCAGGAATTTAGTGTGAATGCAACCTGTGTGCGTTTCCTGCCTTAAAACGGTTGGAAATAATGCCACTGTAGTTGTAGTTACACCCTTGTGTTGAGCTTAAGTAACTGACTAGCAACTATACAGCAGTGGCCAAAATTGTGGACACCTTTTGGGAAAAGTATATTTTCTAAAACTAGCTAAGAATACCACTTTTTTGGGGGAGTAGTGCCGTAAAATTATATATCCATGGAAAGATAATTTAATCAAGAATGTAATGCAATAACTTTTAGGAAGGATTTGCTATTAGAATAGAAGTTACAGGATAAAGAGGAAAAGTGAAACACGTAGAAAAAAAGAGAGATACAAAAATTATCACCGTAGAAAAAACGAGATATACAAAAATGATCCCCATGTCAATTTATACTTAGTTGGGGAACCTTTAGCATGAATTCCGGCCTTACAACGTCTTCCCATGGAGTGAACCAAGTCTTTTAGTTCCGCAGCTGTTCTAATGTGAAACCAAGATTGAATGATGGTTTCTATTAACTGGGTTTTATTGCTGGGTTGCTTCTGTCTAACCAGTTTCTTTAGTCAGCTCCATAGATTTTCGATTGGTCTTTAAGGTCTGGGCTATTCCCAGGCCATTCCAGCAGTGGAATAGGATTATCTTGAAACTCCCCCAAAAAAGGGGTGTTATTAGCCATCAAACCTCAAAAATACACTTTTCCCAAAAGGTTTCCATGATTTTGGCTACTATTTTTTTAGCTTTGATTGCAAAAAAAAAGTCAGGTAACAAGGCAAAACAAATTGTTTTTTTTTTACTCCAGCAACTAAATTCACCTGGTCTAATCCATTTTGGAAAAGGTGGTGCAGATATTCCTTGCCTTACAATCATTTATTTAGTGACTGTTTGAAGTTACGACAGCTTTGAAAAAAGAGATTTATGCTTCTTTTTCACACTTATGACGGTTGCAGCATCCCCATGGACACATGATCAAAATTCGGACCCTTGGCAACTGATTCATATTTACGACCGTTGCAGTGTCCTACTGCGGCAGAAAATCTTTCAGGTTCAACGGCCGAGTCGGGAGGAGGAGGGGGATGTCAAGTGAGCGATTAGTCTGGAATTGTTAGGTAGACACAAGAGGAGAAGATCTGATACACACAAACACACCTGAATGCCTTTGTGCCTTATCTGGTCTTTCCAAGGCAAAACCTGCCAATCTGGGAAGATTCCTGTATTCCGGGTAGTCCTCGATTTACAACAGTTCATTTAGTGACCGTTTGAAGTTGCAACAGCACGGAAACAGTGATTTATGACCAGTTTTCAGATTTATGACCATGGCAGCATCCCCCCAAGGTCTCGTGATCAAAATTCAGATAGCTTGGCAACTGGTTCATCTTTATGACGGTCGCCGTGTCCCCGGGGTCTCGTGATGATCCCTTTTTGTGACCTCTTGACCAGCAAATCCAGATTTGCTTAACGACCGGATTACTAACTTAACAACTGCGGTGATTCACATTCGCCAATTGTGGCTGAAAAAGGTCGTAAAGTGGGGGAAAACTCACTTAACAACAGTCTCACTTAGCAGCAGAAATGTTGGGCTCAATTGTGATCGTAAGTTGAGGACTACCTGGGTTTTTGTGCAGGAAGACTTTGCTGGCTGGGGAATTCTGGGAGTTGAAGTCCACCAGGCTGGAATTTCTGCAAATTGTTAAATAAGCAATCTTGACTCTGGTTTGGAAGACAAAAAAAGAGGAGAATTATAGAATGAATGGTGGGCTCGGCTGGCGTCCTACAGAATTGGTACCCGAGAATCCACAAACAAATTTGGAAATAACCACAAGCATAATTTGAAAGGGGGAAAAAAATCATGCATGACTGCTCGGTTCTTTGACATCTGGCCCGGGGGCTATTAAAGGACTTGCGTTCTCTTTTGCAACGATCATTTATTTCCCCCCCCCAACAAATGAAAATATTTCAACCCCTCGGGCGATTCGTGTCCAACTAAACGGATCATCGGTTTGGCCAACGCTGTGACGCGACGCAGAAGATTCAGATCATTAATTTGGAAAGCGTTTGGAGGGCTGGAAGGAAAAAAATTCCCCTCCTAAATCGAGTTATGTAACATGCTGGTCACCTATTAACTCTTCAATCAGTTTGGCCAAATCAGGAAGGGACCCTTGGAGAAAGGGTCACCTTGGAGAACGTAGAAGGATTCCTGGTTCCGCTTCTAGAGATTTGACAACGATTCCTTGTCGCGAGACAGGCAGCCAATGGATAGAAATTAATAAAACAAAAATTCACCGAGAAATCGAGGCAAACGATTCTCAGCTGAAGCCTCTTTCTATCAAAAATTTGGTAAGGAGAAGCAAGATGGAATAGAATAGAATAGAATAGAATTCTTTATCTATTTAGTCTGTCATTTGCACCTCTGTAACTGTCTGGTTTGGTCCTGCAACCCAACAAGACAGACAGAGACTTCAGAGGATATAGTTATGCGACCCCCGAGCAATAAAGAGCCTTGGTAGTACAGGGGTTTAAGGCACCCTGTTATTAAGCTTATTAAGACCAGCTGCCTGCAATTACTGCAGGGTTCGAATCTCGCCAAGGCTCAAGGTTGACTCAGCCTTCCATCCTTTCTAAGGTAGGTGAAATGAGGACCCAGTTTGTGGGGGCAATAAGCTGACTTTGTATAAACATAGAAAAGGATGAAGGCTATTGCTGAGCACATTGTAAGCCGCCCTGAGTCTTCGGAGAAGGGCGGCATATAAATCAAATTAAAAAAAAAAAAAAAGAGGATAATCAGAAGTGCAGAAAAAACAACGGCTACCAACCTGCCTTCCATGGAGGACCTGGATACTTCATGAGCCAAAGAGGGCTGAGAAAATAGCTGCAGACCCCTGGCATCCTGGACATAAACTGTTTCAACTCCTACCCTCAAAACGATGCTATAGGGCACTGCACACCAGAACAACTAGACACAAGGACAGTTTTTTCCCGAACGCCATCACTCTACTAAACAAAACAAAGAGCCTTGGTAGTACAGTGGTCTAAAGCACCCTGTTATTAAGACCAGCTGCCTGCAATTACTGTTAAGTTCGAATCTCCCCAGGCTCAAGGTCGACTCAGCCTTCCATCCTTTCTAAGGTGGGTAAATTGAGGACCCAGTTTGTGGGGGCAATAAGCTGACTTTGTATAAATATATAAAAGAATGAAGGCTATTGCTTAGCGCATTGTAAGCCGCCCTGAGTCTCCGGAGAAGGGCGGCATATAAATCAAATTTAAAAAAAAATAATAATAATTCCCTCAACACTGTCAAACTATTCACTAAGTCTGCACTACTATTACTATTAATCTTCTCATCGTTCCCACCACCCATTTCCTCCCACTTAAGACTGTATGACTCTAATTTTGTTGCTTGTATCCTTACGACTTATATTGATATTGTTTCCTGATTGCTTATTTGTACCCTATGACTAACATTAAGTGTTGTACCTTATGATTCTTGACGAACGTATCTTTTCTTTTATGTACACTGAGAGCCTATGCACCAAAGACAAATCCCTTGTGTAGCCAATAATAAAAAAAAAAAGTCTATTTTCTTGCAGATATTTCATGGCCCAACTAGGGAATATCATCAGTGCTAAAAGGAAGAGGGGTTTGTGGAGAGGAGGAGGAGAAGGTAGGACTTTGGGGTCCTTGGTGCTCTCTGAGCGTGGTGGGTTTTTTGTAGACATTTCATGGCCCAACTAGGTAACATCATCAGTGCTAGAAGGAAGTGGGGTTTGTGGAGAGGAGGAGGGGGAGGAGGAAGTGGAGGAGGAGAAGAAGAGGAAGAAGAGGGGGAGGAGGGGGAGGAGAACTGTGGGGTCCTTGGTGCTCTCTGAACGTGGTTGTTTTCTTGCAGACATTCCATGGCCCAACTAGGTAACATCATCAGTGCTAGAAGGAAGTGGGGTTTGTGGAGAGGAGAGGGGGGAGGAGGAAGTGGAGGAGGAGGAGGAGGAGGAAGAAGAAGAGGAAGAAGAGGAGGAGGGGGAGGAGAACTGTGGGGTCCTTGGTGGTCTCTGAACATGGTTGTTTTCTTGCAGACATTCCATGACCCAACTAGGTAACATCATCAGTTCTAGAAAGGAGAGGAGTTTGCACTGATAATGTTAACTGGTTTGGTGAGGAAACATCTGCCAGAAATCCCACCAAGCTCAAGAGAGCACCAAGGACCCCACAATAGAGCGAATCGTCAAACAGCACAACATGCACGGAAATAAAAACTTAAAAAAACAAGCCAACTATTTAATAAGTCAAATATTTAGATCATTCAGAAATGTAAGAACTTCTGATTTGTCCCTACGAGGGAGATGGCTTTCCTTGAAGATTCATCTCCAATAAAATAACTTTGATTTTGTATATTCTTTGTTCCCCTACTTTCTGCCCCCATCACTAATAGTTCATGTCTCAGCCAGCAACGGCTGTTTTTCACACAATATGTTTATAAGTCCTCCTTTTTGCGTTCATGTAGTTTATTGAATGATAAACCAGCCAAGCGGTTGGGACTACCTAGTGCAGTGATGGCTAACCTTTTTGCCATCGCGTGCCAGGAAGGAGGAGGGCAGGGGAGGTTCGCGCACGCACGTGCCCACACCCATAATTTTATGCACCCCGCCCTGCGCATGCGCGCCCAATCTCCCCTCCCCCCTTGCTCCTGGCCCATTTTTCTTTGTCACCTGGCTCCAGATCCTCTCTATGCATCTGGGGAGGGCGAAAATAGCCTTCCCCATCTACCCTCAGGCCCTCCGGAGGCAGAAGACAGCATGTTTCCCTACTTCTGGTGGTCCCAAAAGGCCTGAAAATCAGGTGGCCGGCACGCACATGCGTGCCAGAGCTGAGCTGGCGTGCCCACTGATATGGCTATGCGTGCCACCTGTGGCACGCGTGCCATAGGTTCGCCATCACAGACCTAGTGCATACATTCATTTGGGTGCACAAATGCACCCATGATACCAACGTTGGCCCTAATCGAGTTTGGCGTGTTGTGTGAATGCATTTTGTTCAATCTTTAATTGGCCTCATTGATCACACACAGAGGTGGGACTCAGCCGGTTCGAATCAGTTCGGGCGATCCGGTGTTAATTTTAATCTGGTTCGCCGAACCAGTAGTTGCAGTGTTGGGTTTCAAAATTTTTTACTACGGGTTCTGGGGGTGTGGCTTGGTGGGTGTGGCATGCCTTGGTGGGCGTGGCAGGGGAAGGATACTGTAAAATCTCCATTCCCTCCCTACTCCAGGGACTCCAGGGAAAGGATACTGTAAAATCTCCATTCCCTCCCCATTCCAGGGAAAGGATACTGTAAAATCCCCATTCCCTCCCCCCTCCAGGGGAAGGATACTGTAAAATCTCCATTCCCACCCCACTCCAGGGGAAGGATACTGCAAAATCCCCATTTCCTCCCGATCAGCTGGGAATTGGGAGGCAGAGAATAGATGGGGACCGGCCAGTCAGAATTTTTACTACCAGTTCTCTGAACTACTCAAAATTTCCGCTACCAGTTCTCCAGGTCAGAACCTGCTGAAACCCACCTCTGACTGGCTGACCCCGCCCACCCCACCCCTCCCCTCCCAGGAGTCTCTATGCGGCCCATTTTGGATGCCAGGTAAGTGCAGGGCACGCATGGAGGCTCTGGAAGGGCGAAAAACAGGCCTACCGGAAGTCCAGAAACAGGCCTCTTTCTGGCCTCCAGAGGGCCTCTGAAGCCCAGGGAAAGCCATTTTCACCCTCTTGGAGGCTCCAGGAAAGCCTCCAGAGCCTGGGGAGGACAAAAAACGGGCCTACTGGAAGTACTGATAGTTCAGAAACTGGCCCATTTCCGGCCTCCGGAGGGCTTCCGGTGCCCGTGGGAGACCGTTTTCGCCCTCCTGGAGGCTCGAAGAAAGCCTCCGGAGACTGGGGAGGGTGAAAATGTCCCCCACTCCATGATGCAGGAGGCCAAGTAGGCCACACCCCCATGGCCACGCCCACTCAGTAACTGGGCAGCGAACCGGTTGTTGAAATTTTTCAATCCCAACCCTGATCACACTGTATGAGCATATGGGATGCTTGCCACCCTCAAATTGAGCCCCAAAATTTCTGTTGTTAAGCGAGACAGTTGCTCAGTGAGCTTTGCCCCGTTTTACGACCTGTCTTGCCTCGTTAAGTGAATCATTGCAATCGTTAAGTTAGTTCTCCAATTTCTAACAAGCGGCACATGGGTTTCTCCAGAGGGACACGAGTGCTTCAGATTGTGCATTCCTACATATCTACCTTTACAGTACAGGTTAAGTCCTCGATTTACGATCAAAAATGAGCCCAAAATTTCTGCCATTAAGCGAGACATTTATTGCGCCAGTTTTGCGACCTTCTACGACATTTCTGGCCAGCGTTGTTAAGTGAGTCACCGCAGTTGTTAAAGCAACATGGTTGTTAAGTGAATTTGCCTTCCTCCTTGACTTTGCTTATCAGAAGGTCACAAAAAGGGGATTTATTTTAATTTAATTTAATCAATTAAATTTATATGCCGCCCCTCTCCGAAGACTCAGGGCGGCTCACAATATATTTTTAAAAATCATTATAAAAAAACATTGGATCACGTGACACTGCAACCGTCATAAGTATGAGTCGGTTGCCCAGCGTCTGAATTTTTGATCATGCGACTAAGGAGATGCTGCGACGGTCGTAAGTGTGAAAAACGGTCCTAACTCATTTTTTTTTCAGGGTCGTCGTTACTTCAAACGGCCCTTAAATGAATAGTTGTAAGTAGTCAAGGACTACATGTCCTAGCCATGAATTTAAAGGGACACTTTCCCCCCCACAATCCGCTCGTCATTCAGACTTCTAAACAGGTTCCCGCGCTCCGCCACCAAAACCAATTCTGGAAAATTCCATGCTCCCAATAAACAAACTCATAACTTATGAGTTCCGATGAAGAACAACTCTGGAATTCACGCAGGGGGTGGTGAGAAGACCCCGTAATCACCTTCCATGTTTTAAAAGAACTTGTGAGATCCTTCTGATATCGGCGGGACGCGGTGACGTGTATCGCCACATCCCGTTCTCGAGGTGCAGAGGTTATCATCCATGCTCCCTTTCATTGGCTGTTGACATAATGCCCTTCTTTTGACTCATCGGGCCAAAAATGAGTGGCAGGTGATCCAGAGAGCCCTTAGCGATTCATGGTCTGTGTGACCTCATCAGCGGATTTAATGGACTGGAGCAGAATTAGCATTTTTATGTCCCTGAGGGACCCTAACTGGAGACCCAGATTGCTCTGCACCTCCCAAGGATGTTTGAGTGGGTGGCTCACCTAAGCAGACCAGGTGACTTCCTCGAAAACTACTACACCTTGAGAAGGCTCCGGGAACAGGCAGCCCTCAACTTATGATGGGGGAATCAGAATTTCCACTGCTAGAATTTCCACGTGTAGATTTTTAAACCTGAATTGTTTTTAATTAGGTATCATATCAGAAAAAATGGACCAGAAATGTATTATTTAATATTACATGTCTTAACAGCAGCAAGGATTAGAATAGAATAGAAGGGAAGGGAAGGGAAGAGGAAGAGAAGAGAAGAGAAGAGAAGAGAAGAGAAGAGAAGAGAAGAGAAGAGAAGAATAGAAGAGAAGAATAGAATAGAATAGAATAGAATAGAATAGAATAGAATAGAATAGACCGAGTTGGAAGGGACCCTGGAGGTCTTCTAGTCCAACCCCCTGCTTAGGCAGGAAACCCTACACCACTTCAGACAAATGGTTATCCAACATCTTCTTAAAAACTTCCAGTGTTGGAGCATTCACAACTTCTGGAGGCAAGTTGTTCCACAGATTAATTGTTCTAACTGTCAGTGTGGAGTGTTGGCTATTCCTGCCAGCTTGGTGTCATCTACAAATTTGATGAGTTCCCCATCTATCCCCTCATCCAAGTCATCGATGAAGACGTTGAAGAGCACTGGGCCTAAAACAGAGCCCTGGGGTTCCCCACTTCTTACTATTCATCCATGGAGATGCAGTTCCATGGAGCACTTACACGTTGAGTGCGGTTGATCAGCCAGTTACGAATCCATCTGGTGGTGATGCCGTCTAACCCACATTTTTCTATCTTATCAAGTAGTAGGCTATGGTCTACTTTGTCAAATGCCTTATTGACGTCCAAGTAAATTATATCGACAGCCTTCCTCTGGTCCACTAATTTTGTCACTTTGTCAAAGAATGCGATAAGATTAGTCTGGCATGATCAGATTTTGACAAACCCATGTTGCCTTTTGGTTATTACTTTGTTTGCTTCTAGGTGTTACCCTGTTTCCCCCAAAATAAGACATTATCCCCTGATAATAAGCCCAACTGGGCTTTAGAGCGCATGGCAATAAGGCCAAGCGCTTATTTTAGGGTTCAAAAAATATAAGAGAGGGTCTTATTTTCGGGGAAACACGGTAGCTGAGTATTTTCGCACAATACTGGAAAAATGAAGATATACCGCGAGATGAAGAGATAACTGAGAAGATACTAGATTGCGCAGAAATGGATAGATTGGCACTGAAAATTAAGCAGAAAGAGGATGTAGAATATTATTAAACATGGAATTTATTTTACCAATGGTTGGAAAAAAAGGGGTGGAAATTAAGAATGTAATCGGTATTGTTAAGCGAATTAAATACCCAGACAACACAATGTTTATAAAGCACTAAGAAATGTATTTAATAGAAAATCAATTTAAAAAAAAAAGAATTTCCACTGCTAAGCAAGATGGAGGCTAAGTGGCCGATGAGTTAGGCAAATCCTGACAGTCGTTAAGTGGATCACAAGGTTGTTAAGTGAATCCGGGTTCCCCCATTGGCATGACCAGTCAGAAGTCAGTCCAGCAGACGGCCATTGGCGATCATGTGATCTGGGATCCTGCAACCCATTGTATGCCAGTTGTGAATCTGGCTTCTCTGCTGACACTGCTGGTCAGGGGACCATGTGACCCCACTTGCAATTTCTGCTACCAGTTTGCCTGAACTGGTACGAACCGGCTGAATACCACCTCTGATCACATGACCCCGAGGACACTGCAACCAGCATAAATATGAACCAGTGGTCCAACATCCGAATGTACAGCACATGACCACGGAGATGCTGCAATGGTCATAAGCGTGAAAAATGGTCATCAGTCACTTTTTTCAGTGCCGCTGTAACTTTGAGCGGTCACTAAATGAACTTTTGTAAGCCGAGGACTACCGGTTTATAATTTTATTATAGACTGTGTAATAGTAGCGCGAGATAATCTAATACAATGGTCACCAACTGGTGGTCCACGAGAAAATTTTGGTGGTCCGCAGAAAAATCATTTGCATTTTTTTATATTGCAGTAAATCAGGGGTCCTCAAACTACGGCCCCTGGGACGGATACGTGCAATGAAGGTTTGTGTTGCTGCAGAGAGTCTCCCCCTTCGGGGTCTTTTTGCGTGGGTCGGTGGGGGACATAAACTCTGACTTGGGGTCTGTGGGGCTTTGGGCGAAGGGTAGAGGGAAGCTCCGCTGGTGGCGAAGAGCCAGAGGGCCTCTTTCCAGTGGGACTGGAAAGTCCAGGGAGGAAGCCAGGTTCACTTAACAACCGTGTCACTAACTGAACAACTGCAACGATTCGCGTTAACAACGGTGGCCAGAAAAGTCGTAACTGGGGCAAAACTCCCTTAACAAAATAAATTCTGGACTCAAGTTGTGGTTGTATATAGAATAGAATAACAGAGTTGGAAGGGACCTTGGAGGTCTTCTAGTCCAACCTCCTGCCCAGGCAGGAAACCCTACACCACTTCAGACAAAGGGTTATTCAACATCTTCTTAAAAACTTCCAGTGTTGGGGCATTCACAACTTCTGGAGGCAAGTTGTTCCATGGGTTAATCGTTCTCACTGTCAGGAAATTTCTCCTTAGTTCTAAATTGCTTTTCTCCTTGATGAGTTTCCACCCGTTGCTTCTTCTCCTACCTTCAGGTGCTTTGGAGAATAGCTTGACTCCCTCTTCTTTGGGGCAACCCCTGAGATACTGGAACACTGCTATCATGTCTCATGTTCCTGCAACCGTTCTTCGTATGTTTTAGCCTCCAGTCCCCTAATGTTGAGGACTCCCTGTATAGGATTTCCTGCTTGAGCAAAGGGTTGGATCAGAAGACCTCCAAGATCCCTTCCAACTCTTCAATTCTTCCATTATTCGGTTAGATGGAAAGCACCTTTGTTTAACCTTAGTTCTTCCCAGCCCTCCGGCTGTAACCAGAGAAGTGGAGTAAGGGGGTGGGGGGGGGGCGTGGCTACGGGCACAGCCCCCTTCCCACCTCTTATAAGGAGACACAGGACCCATAAGACATTCTACTTGGTCCTCTTGAAGGACCTCAGCCACCCTGTGGTCTTCTCCAGCAAAGTCAACCGCCTGGTCCATGGGAAGCCCGAAGGAGTTGCTGCGGGGAGCCCTGGTCGGATTCTCGGCATGGCTTCTGTGCGGTGAGTTGGCTCCTGCCAGGTGGGCATATTCAGCCCCCGGGGGGGGGTGTTTAATTAAAGATGCAATTGATGGAGAAGGAAGGGCTGGAGGACGGGCAGGAGATTAACAGTAACAGAGTTGGAAGGGACCTTCGAGGTCATCTAGTCCAATCCCCTGCTCAAGCAGGAGACCCCTGACAATTCCAGACGGATGGCTGTCCAGTCTCTTCTTAAAAACCTCCAGTGATGGATGACCCACGATTTCTGGTGGCAGGCTGTTCCACGGGTTAATTGTCGTCACTGTCAGGAAATTTCTCCTTAGTTCTAGGTTGCTTCTCTCCTTGACGAGTTTCCACCCGTTGCTTCTTCTCCTGCCTTCTGGTGCTTTGGAGAATAATTTGACCTCCCTCTTCTTTGTGGCAGCCCCTGAGATATTGAAATACTGCTATCATGTCATCCCTAATTCTTCTTTCCTGTAACTTTCTTTCCGGTAACCTTCCCCTGGAATGGGGAGGGAATGGGGATTTTGCAGTAACCTTCCCCTGGAGTGGAGAGGGAATGGAGATTTTATAGTATCCTTCCCCTGGAGTGGAGTGGGAATGGGGATTTTGCAGTATCCTTCCCCTGGAGTGGGGAGGAAATGGAGATTTTGCAATATCCTTCCCTCAGGAGTGGGGAGAGAATGGGGATTTTGCAGTATCCTTCCCCTGGAGTGGGCAGGGAATGGGGATTTTGCAATATCCTTCCCCTGGAGTGGGGAGGGAATGGAGATTTTGCAGTATCCTTCCCCTGGAGTGGGGAGGGAATGGGGATTTTGCAGTAACCTTCCCCTGGAGTGCAGTGGGAATGGAGGTTTTACAGTATCCTTCCCCGGGAGTGGAGTGGGAATGGAGGTTTTACAGTATCCTTCCCCGGGAGTGGAGTGGGAATGGGGATTTTGCAGTAACCTTCCCCTGGAGTGGAGTGGGAATGGAGATTTTATAGTATCCTTCCCCTGGAATGGGGAGGAAATGGAGATTTTGCAGTAACCTTCCCCTGGAGTGGGGAGAGGGAATGGGGATTAGCCCATTCTAATCTGACTAGCCAGATCCAATTCCGGCAACCGTTCTTCGTATGTTTTAGCCTCCAGGCCTTTAATCCTCTTAGTTGCTCTTCTCCGAACTTTTTCCAACGTCTCAGCGTCTTTTTTTTTTAATGGGGTGTCCAAAACTGGATCCAGAGTATTCCAGGAGTGGCCTTACTAAGGCTTTGTAAAGCGGTACTAATCCTTCACGTGATTTTAATTCTATGCCTCTGTTTAGGCATCCGAGGGTTGTTATTAGCTTTTTTTGGCTGCTGCCGCACACGGCTGGCTCAGGTTTAAGGGGTCGTCCACTGGGACTCCAAGGTCCCTCTCCCAGTTGTTGTTTAGGTTTTCTAGTCCGAGTCCAATGGTGGGTTTCAAAAATTTTTACTACCGGTTCTGTGGGTGTCTCTTGGTGGATGTGGCGTGGCTTGGTAGGCATGGCAGGGGAAGGATACTGTAAAATCTCCATTCCCCCCTACTCCAGGGGAAGGATACTGTAAAATCTCAATTCCCTCCCCACTCCAGGGGAAGGATACTGCAAAATCCCCATTCCCACTCCACTCCAGGGGAAGGATACTGTAAAATCTCCATTTCCTCCCCATTCCAGAGGAAGGTTACTGCAAAATCCCCATTCCCTCCCCGCTCCAGGGGAAGGATACTGCAAAATCACCATTCCCACTCCACTCCAGGGGAAGGATACTGTAAAATCTCCATTCCCACCCCACTCCAGGGGAAGGTTACTGCAAAATCCTCATTTCCTCCCAAACAGCTGGGACTCAGGAGGCAGAGAATAGATGGGGGCAGGGTCAGTCAGAATTTTTACTACCGGTTCTCCGAACTACTCAAAATTTCTGCTACCAGTTCTCGAGAACTGCTCAGAATCTGCTGAAACCCACCTCTGAGTCCGACCCCCTGATCAAGCAGGTCAAATGGTTCTCCAATCTCTTCTTGAAAATCTCCAGTGATGGAGCGCTCACAACTTCTGGTGGCAAGATGTTCCACTGATTAATTGTCCTTGCTATCAGGAAATTTCTCCAAGGTTGCTTCTAATAACCACAAAATATATTCTGGAGTGGTTACAGACAAGTTTTAACACTAGAGTAATTCATTAGGAAAACGCTGAGTTGTGTGTGTGTTGTGGTACTTGACAATTACAAACAGTTTTGGTAAAAGATGCAGAAAAAAATACATTTTCCTGCAACTGGCTTAAGAGCTCAGTTCACACAACATGATTAAAAACCAGGTTCGGTGAAAACTCAGTGGCTTTGCTTGTACTGTGTGCTAAATTTGGTTACTAGTAATCTTGGTTAATCTTGTTTGTAGTTTAAGGTGTTCTCCAAACCTTTATACACGAATGTTAGGATTAATTGTACGGCTTCTCAACTTACAACAGTTCCTTTAGCGACTGCTCGAAGTTTCAACGGGATTGAAAAAAGTGATTTATGACTGTTTTTCACACTTATGACCATTGCAGCATCCCAGTGGTCACGTGATCAAAATTCAGATGCTTGGCAACTGGCATGTACTTATGACGGTTGCAGAGTCTCGGAAGCAGGGGGTTGGACTGGATGATCTCCAAGGTCCCTTCCAACTCAGTTGTTGTTGTTGTTGTTGTTGTTGTTGTTGTTGTTGTTATTATTATTATTATTATTATTATTATTATTATTATCTTCTGAAAAGCAAAGTCAAGGAGGAAGCCAGATTCACTTAACAACCATGTTGCTTAACAACTGTGGTGACTCACTTAACAACTGTGGCCAAGAAAGTCGTAAAATGTCGCAAAATTAACACATGTCTCACTTAGCAGCAGAAATTGTGGGCTCATTTGTGGTCATAAGTTGAGGACTTATTGTAGATAAGTAGAAATGTACAATCTGAGGCCCTCATGTCCCTCTGGGAGAAACCCATGTGTCACTCGTAGAAATTGGAAAATGTTTTTATAAATAGCAGAGCATCAAAGCTGGCCTAGGCAACTAGATTGCATCACACCAGACTGGACTCCTGCAGTGTGCTTCACATGGAGCTGCCCTTGAAGACCTCTCAGAAACTGCAAGGGCAGTGCTACAAAATGCAGCACCCTGTGTATCGACAGAGCAAGTAGATGAAGGGTTCAGTTTGGTCTAGGGGTGAAGGCACCAGGAGACTGGGAGTTCTAGTCCTGCCTTAGGCATGAAAGCCATCTGGGTGACTTCGGGCCAATCACTAGGAGATGGAGAGTTCTAGTTCCGCCTTAGGCAGGAATGCTGGCTGGGTGGCTTTAGGCCAATCACCAGGAGACGGTGAGTTCTAGTCCTGCCTTAGACATGAAAGCTAACTGGGTGACTTTGGGCCAGTCACCAGGAGATGGAGAGTTCTAGTCCTGCCTTAGGGATGAAAGCTAACTGGGTGACTTTGGGCCAATCACTAGGAGATGGAGAGTTCTAGTTCTGCCTTAGGCAGGAATGCTAGCTGGGTGGCTTTAGACCAATCGCCAGGAGACGGTGAATTCTAGTCCCGCCTTAGACATGAAACCCATCTGGGTGACTTTGGGCCAATCACTAGGAGATGGAGAGTTCTAGTCCTGCCTTAGGGATGAAAGCTAGCTAGGTAACTCTGGATCAATCCCCTCACAGGGTCGTTGTTACGGGAAAAATAGGAGGAGAAAGGAGTACCGAGTCATTTATAAAAATAATAAGGGCAGGATACAAATAATAAACAAATAAATAAATATGTCTCTCTCTCTGTATATGTGTATAATACATATAATAGAATTGCTATCATGGGTTCTGCATTGGCATCTGCTAAGTTCCTGGGGGCGATTGGGAAAAAAAAATTGTTTATTTCAAAGCTTTACTTGGCTTGGATCCCCCCCCCCCAATGTTTCCCCCTCAGGGTAAAACTGGAGTGCCGGATATGTTAGGAGCAGGAATCGGACCTGAGCAATGATTAGCGAAGGAGGCTTTATCTCAAAAGGAGATTTATTGATGGGAAATGCATGAAGGAGTTTGTACCTAGCACAACCCAGCCTGTCCGTGGGGGACTAGGCTGAAGCTGCCACACCTAGATAATAAAAGGGCACCTGAGCAATTAATAAGAATAAAGCTGGAAGGGAACTCAGAGGCCTTCTAGTCCAGCCCACTGCTCAAGCAGGAGACCTATGCCATATCAGACAAGTGACTATCCAGTCTCTTCTTAAAAGCCTCCAGTGATGGAGCATCTACAACTTCTGGTGGCAAGCTGTTCCACTGGTTAACTGTCCTCACTGTTAGGAAGTTTCTCCTTAATTCCAGATTTGCTTCTCTCCTGGATTAGTTTCAGAGCCCACTGTAACAACATTGCCAAAAAGGCATTTAAGAGTTGTGAACCTAATCTTGTGTAGCTTCTTCTCTTGTAATGTTGTACTACTAACTAGAGCATACAAAACCTTTGCTAGACCAATTCTTGAATACAGCTCATCTGTCTGGAACCCTGCACTGCATATCGGACATAAATACAATCGAGAGAGTCCAGAGATATTTTACGAGAAGAGTCCTCCATTCCTCTCCTTCTGCAATAAAATACCTGATGCCAGCAGACTCCAAATTTTGGGCTTAGACAACCTAGAACTACGCCGACTTCAGTCTGACCTAAGCATAGTACATAAAATTATCTGCCACAATATCCTACCTGTCAATGACTACTTCAGCTTCAACCACAACAATACACGAGCAAATAATAGATACAAACTCAAGGTAAACCTCTCCAAACTCGGTTGCAGAAAATACGACTTTAGCAACAGAGTGGTCAATGCCTGGAATGCACTACCTGACTCTGTAGTTTCTTCCATAAACCCCCAAAACTTTAACTTTAAACTGTCTACTTTTGGCCTCACCCCATTCCTAAGAGGTCTGTAAGGGGCATGCATAAGTGCACCAGAATGCCTATTGTCCCTGTCCTAATATTCCTTTTTACTCTTACTCTTTTCATGTATTCAAATTATGTTTATACTTTCATTTATTTACTGTTTATTTATTGGTTCGATTTATATGCCGCCCTTCTCCGGAGACTCAGGGCGGCTTACAATGCGTTAAGCAATAGCCTCCATACTTTTGTATATACCTACTTAGTAGGGCTTTCGCCCCTCCCCTAAGCGGTGTTCTTTTTTTAATACAAAGTCAGTTTATTTTCCCCACAAACTGGGTCCTCATTTTACCTACCTCGGAAGGATGGAAGGATGAGTCAACCTTGAGCCTGGTGAGATTTGAATTTGCAGTAATTGCAGGCAGCTGGTGTTATTTAAGAGCACTTTAGTCTGCTGTGCCACCAAGGCTCTTATCTTTTACCTGTTATCTTATATATGGCCTGGCCTAAATCTTCTCCTCTTTTAAATTTAAATTTTAAATTTTAAATACAAATTTTAATTTGTTATGGGGTATTTTAAAATTCAGCCAAATTATTTAATTCGTTTTAATCTATTTTAAATTTTGTATCTCTGTGTTTTATCTTCTGGCTGTTCACCGCCCTGAGTCCTTCGGGAGAAGGGCGGTATAGAAATTTAATAAAATAAAATAAATATGCTTGACAAATAAACTTATGATTATGATTATGATCATATCAAGATAATGAGAAATGTTAATAATGCCTTGGTAAGGCCACTCTTAGAATACTGCATCCAGTTTTGGTCGCCACGATGTTCAAAAAAATGTTGACTTGTTGAGACTCTAGAAAGAGTGCCGAGAAGAGCAACAAAGATGATTAGGGGGCCGGAGGATAAAACATATAAAAAATGTTTGCTCGAATTTGGTATGTCTAGTTTGATGAAAAGAAGGACTCAGGGTGATGTGATAGGAGTCTTCCAATATCTCAGGGGCTGCCCCAAAGAAGAGGGAGTCAAGCTATTCTCCAAAGCACCTGAGGGCAGGACAAGAAGCAATGGGTGGAAACTCATCAAGGAGAGAAGCAACCTTGAATTGAGGATGTCTATGGAGATTCTCCATCATCCAGATCATGGACAACTGGACTTCCTGGTTTTTCCTTGAAGACGTTTCGCTTCTCATCCAAGGAGCTTCTTCTTCTTTTTTTTTTTTTAATTTGATTTATATGCCGCCCTTCTCCGGAGACTCAGGGCGGCTTACAGTGCATTAAGCAATAGCCTTCATACTTTTGTATATTTATACAAAGTCAGCTTATTGCCCCCACAAACTGGGTCCTCATTTAACCTACCTTAGAAAGGATGGAAGGCTGAGTCAACCTTGAGCCTTGGAGAGATTCGAACCAGCAGTAAATTGCAGGCAGCTGTGTTAATAACAGGGTGCTTTAAACCACTGTAGTACCAAGGCTCTTCTTCACCTCAGTGTCAGGTTTCGGTGTCGTCTCAAATAAATTGCATTTCCAAACAAATAGTCTTTGATGAAATCTTTCATTTATTAAGCACGACAATCTGTCCCTGACTCCGTCATAGCCAACACTGACTTCCTGACCCCAAACCTTCCCTTTCTGTTCCCCAATTCTCTGCGTCTCATTGGCCATCTTCCAAATCACTCTTCCCATATCTACTACTTCAGCTCCCAGGAATGTCCCCCCTCCCATCCCATCTCCTAGGGGATATTATCTTCAGGGAAAATAAGTAGGTGAAAAGTCAAGCGTCCTCTTGCCAGCTGCCCCCTCTTCTCCTCCTTATGTCAGCACTGGAACGAATGTAACTTGGAGTGCGGACACTCAGACTGGATGGTGGGGAATGGAAGTTTCTCCAGTCAGAGCTGAAGAAGCTTCTTGGATGAGAAGCAAAACGTCTTCAAAGAAAAACCAGAAAGTCCAGTTGCCTCTTGGAAAAAAAAGCACCTTTGGGACTGGAACTGAGGAGAAACTTCCTAACAGTGAGAACAATTAACCAGTGGAACAACTTGCCACCAGAAGTTGTGGGTGCTCCATCACTGGAGGTTTTTAAGAAGAGATTGGACAACCATTTGTGTTTAATGATGTAGGGTCTTTTGCCTGAGTAGGGGGATTTTGGACTAGAAGACTTCCAAGGTCCCTTCTCGAGATGTCGAGACTCTGGAAAGAATGCAGAGAAGAGCAACAAAGACGATTAGGGGACTGGAGACTAAAAAATATAAAGGACGATTACCAGAATTGGGCATCTCTAGTTAAATGGGGTGACATGACGGCAGTCTTCCAATATTTGAGAGGCTGCCACAGAAAAGAGTGGGGGTCAACCTATTCTCCAAAGCACCTGAAGGTATTATGGAATGATGGGACCAAACAACATTCCTGGTCAGCCAGAGACAGTTTATTGCACAGTTTCAGAACCAGATTTGTATCTGCAATTCTGAACCAAGAAGAGCTCTGATACAACTGCTTTTATACATATCCAAGACAAAGGATTTTGTGAGCACAGCCGTTTTCCATATATGGTTAACATACATTTGTTACATTATAATTGACACTTTCTAATTACTAAATTCCTTCATTATTTTCTAGTTCATAAGATTATCTTAGCTAAACAACCTTCCTCAGTTCTGTGATTGCTGATGCGTAGATTTATGGTTGCTTTGGATAATAAGTAACTTTTTGTTTCTTATGGATGTCCTTGCATCCTTGACAGCTAGGCCCCTCAGAAGATATATATATATTACCAAGAATGGAATTTAGCTGACTTAGTGTAATCTCTAAACAAGCACATTTCGTTCTTATAATAATGTGAATAAAGAGGGTCCTTCAGTGTTCATATAGCTGACCCTGTACTATTCCTACATTATTCACATTAAAGGCAGGACACAAAAATCAACAACACAAGAGTACAGGTAATTCTTGACTTATGACTGATTTTGCTTAATGACCAAAGTTATGACCTACCTGAAAAAGGTAGCCAATGATTGTGCCTGCTGATCATGTCACTGTCACTATCCTGTACTCACGTGACTCTGATTTATAATAGTTTAACCCCAAAATGATATTTATGTGCAGTTTTGGGCAAAACTGTGACATAGCAAACGATGGATTCATTTAACAGATGCAGCATTCCTTTAAGTGCTGCAAAAGTTGTGAGCACACGGTCTGTTTTATGACCATTACAACTTATTATGGGCAGGATCCATTATGGTCATAAGTCGAGGACTACCTGTAGTGGTCAGTTTTGAGCAGGGGGTCAACTTATTTTCCAAAGCACCAGAAAGCAAGACAAGAAACAATGGAGAGAAGCAACCTGGAATTAGGGAGAAACTTCCTAACAGTGAGGACAATTAACCAGTGGAACAGCTTGCCACCAGAAGTTGTGGGTACTTCATCGCTGGGGTTTTTAAGAAGAGACTGGACAGTCACTGGTCTGAAATGGGATAGGAACTCCTGCTGGAGCAGGGGGCTGGACTAGAAGACCTCCAAGGTCCCTTCCAACTCTATTCTGATTCTGAAGGTTGAGTTGAAAGCCATTTGCGTGTGGTTGTTGATCAGTCTGTGACCATCACATGAATTATGGCAACTCGTTGTAAATGTGAACAGGTTGCCAAGAATCCATATATCATCTCCTTTTAATGTTCCCATAATTCCTTGCAGGGTGGAGTCTGGGCAACTGAATGGAGTTGAGTGTTTACTGGCCGGATGCCTTTCCTGTTGCCATTGAGGAGTTTTGTTCAGCAGATATATTCTCTCTCTCTTTTTTTTTTATTGAAAAGTTTTAAAATGTTTTACAAACAAATTCCCCCCTTCCTCCCCCCTTCCCCTCTCCCTCCCCCCGCCCCCTGACTTTCCAGAGCAAAATACAGGGTATTGCATTTAACAAACATAATCTAACATAAGCAAACTAACTAAAAACTCTTAACTTCCCCTTACTCTTTAACTCCGCCATAGGTACTAAAATATCAAAGTAGAAAAAAAAATCATCTAAATATTTCATTCATAAGCTATTTGCAACTTTTTGAAACCCTCTTTCCCCTCTTTTCCTGAGGGAAAAATTTTCAAGCCGCTAAACAGCTGTTTTTCGCTGTTCTAGCGGCTTTGACGAGATCGTGGGGCTAGTGCTCCGAAAGGAGCTGCCATCGACGCCGCGTTGCCACCGGAAGTCTCGTTCAGCAGATATATTCTCATGGTGCCCTGAGAGAGAAATATCTGCCTCTACCTAGAATCGAACTCGCACCATCTTGATTGTGAGGCGAGAGCTGCACCTCTAGGCCACCGCACCACTCAGTCCACATGACCACATATGCCGCAAATGAAATAACTTTGGGCACCCAGCGAACAAGTCCTTTTGTTCAACACCACCGTACAGCTAGTCCTCCATTTATGACCACAATTGAGCCCAAAATTTCTGTTGCTAAGTGAGACATTGATTAACTGAGCTTTGCCCCGTTTTACGACCTTTCTTGCCAGAGTTGTTAAGTGAATCACTGCCGTTGTTAAATTAGTAAGACGGTTGTTAAGTGAATCTGGCTTCCCCATTGACTTTGCTCATCGGAAGGTCACACAAGGAAATCACATGACCCCAGGATGTTGCAGCCGTCATAAATATGAGCCACTGGCCAAACATTTGACTTGATGAGATGATCACGGAGACGCTGCAACGGTTGTAAGCGTGAACAACGGTCGTAGGTCCCTTTTGTTCAGTGTCGTTGTAACTTCGAACGGTCACTAAATGAGCCGTTGTAAATTGAGGACTACCTGTAATTTCAAACGGTCGTAAGTCGAGGACTGCCTGTCATCCAATCCCTGGTAACATGCAGGTGAACTGATTAAACCATTTCTGAGATAACAGTCCAACCTCTTCTTCAAAACCTCCAGAGGCGGGGATCAAGCATCAAGTCCTCATTGAGTTCTGTACATTAATCGATTTATTTCAATCTATTTAAATCGGCCAGAAGCTTGTGTTTTGTTGCAAAAGTGTGACTCTTATTTTGTCAACCCTTTGCAGGGATCGCAACGGGAGCAGCCCTCCCAGTGTCCACCCAACATCCGGCCATTGAAGACGACTACTCCACGCCAAATGTTCCTTCCACGCTAATATTCGCCGATTATTTTGGGCCCACTCTACCTACAACCACCGAGGAGGATCTGGACTTTCCAGCTGAAACCCCCTCCCCTTCCGAGACGAATGGGGAGACCCCCGAAGCTGTTGGAGAAGGGGAGACATCAAGTCCTGGAGAACCTCCCAATTCTGGGTTGGCGTCCAGCGAAGACGATTCTGGTTCTCTCGCCAGCACGCCCAAAACCTTCAAAATCCCAGAAGATCTCAAGGAAACCTTGGAAGTCCCTTCGGTGGAGAAGAGCGTCTTGGCTCAAGTCAACTCTTCAGAGCCAACTTTGGGGAAAGAGACCCTTCAAGGAGACCCTCTTGCTGAGTCCCAGGAAGCTTCAAAGGAAACACCTCCTCCAGATTTGGATGCTGGCCACGAAGCCACCGAGCTAATCACGGAGAGATACTCTGGCATAACAGATGCTCCCGTGACTGTTTTGGCAACCTTGAAGGAAGACTTCCTAGCATCTTCCTCTAGAGAAGAAGCCCAGACTGAACTTTCCAGCGAAAGTCCTCCAGAAGGAGACAAACCGTTGGAGAACATCCCTGAAGAACCAAATCTGGAGGAGGAATTGAAGCCCACCTCAACTTCATGGGAAGAAACAGAAGCTGCCCCTTTAGAGGCAGAGAAAGACACCCCAGAATCATCCACGGATGAGGGTAGGACAATAGAAGATCCATCCTCAAATTCCACAGTTTTTCCTAGCACCCCAGAAGACCTGCCTGACCAAGGAACAGAAGAGAACGTAGATGCTGGAGATCAACCTTCATTGTCTTCAGAGAGTAGTCCCGAGACCTCACAGTCTTCAACAGGGTTCCCTCCCATTTGGCCAGCGTCCGCCGATGAAAATTTTGGATCTGCAGAGACAAGTGACTTTGATGTAGTCTCCCTTCAACCATCTCCGGCTAGTGTGGATTCTGGTTCTCCTGAAGGAAGAGGTGATACAGATCCAATTCCATCTTCATCAGGCCCAGAGCTCAATCATGAAAGCCCTGTCAACTTGACCAGTGAAGAACCAGAAGACTTTGTAGATGCTGAAGCACCAAATTCCTCTCCTTCAGATAGAACAACTGATGGTCCATCTGACTCAGGGCCTCCCAGTGACACCCTCGTTAGGACTTCACAATTGGATGCATCAGATATTCCTTTGATGGGACTTTCTGTAACGCCAGAGAGACCTTCTCAGTTGCCTGAAGATGGTGAGGTGGAGACAACCTCCACAGTGGAAGAAGAAGGAGAAGACGACTCAGGAAACCCAAAGAGCAATGAAGGGACATCTTTGGTGTCATCACTTCCAGGACAAGAGTCTGCCCAGGGAACTGATGAAGAAAGATCTGCAGATCTCCTCAGTGACACAGCTTCCTCCTTGAACCCTGGGGTGGAAACAGCTAATTCAGAGTTAGAAGATAGTGAGGCTACTACCACATCCAACAGTGTTCCTGAGGATGAAATAAATCCCATCTCTTCAGATTCGGCTACTGTGTCTGAAAATGAATCAGGGTCTTTGTTTGATACGACAGCGGGTTCTCCTCCACCTGTGGACAACGAAGGAGCTGACAAGGCTCAAGAACCACCTGCAGGAACTCAAGGATCACCCACAGAAGCTTCCGCTCCTGCCTCTAGTGATGGACCATCTTCAGAGACAGAAGGAAATGAGGTCTCGCCTAGTGGATCACCTGGAAATATCGGTTCCTCTTTGGATGAGGTAGACACAGAAGCCAACAGTGAAGATGGCAGTGGGTCAGATCTCTCACCTCCTGGATCTACCAATGAACCATCTTCAGAGAGAGAAGGAAGTGAGGCCTTGTCCAGTGGATCATCTGGAAATATGGGTTCTTCTTCTGAAAATAGTGACACCATCCCAAGTGTTTCCTCAGATGAGGTAGACACACAAGCCAACAGTGAAGATGGCAGTGTATCAGATCTCCCACCTCCTGATACAGAGCTCTCTTCAATTTCTGGAACCCCACAGCCTCTGGGAAGATCAGGGACCTTGAATGATCAACCGTCTCAAAGTCAGTCACTTGTAGAGAATGCACTAACATCTGGTTCCAGTTTCTCCTCAGAAGGAGAACCTACCTTTCCTTCAACATCTCCTGATGAAGCACTTTCTGGATCTCTAATTTCAGAAGCCAGACACAACAGAACTTTCGTCCAATTCATTACCTGGTTCCCAACCTTCTTCTCAACTACCAAAAGAGAATGACATGGAAACAAGTTCAGGGGACTTAGAAGGACCCCCTGCAGAAGCTTCAGCTTCTGGATCTACCAATGAATCATCTTCAGTGAGAAAAGGAAGTGAGATCTTGCCCAGTGGGTCACCTGAAGGTTCCCAACCTTCTTCTCAACTACCAGAAGAGAATGATATGGAAACAGGTTCAGGGGACGTAGAAGATTCTCCTCTTCCTCTTGTGGACAACCAAGGAGCTGCCAAGGCTCAAGGACACCTGCAGAAGCTTCCGCTCCTGGATCTACCAATGAGCCATCTTCAGAGAGAGAAGGAAGTGAGGTCTTGCCCAGTGGATCACCTGGAAATATGGGTTCTCCTTCTGAAAACAGTGACACCATCCCAAGTGTTTCCTCAGATGAGGTAGACACACAAGGCAACGGTGAAGACCGCAGTGTGTCAGATCTCCCACCTTCTGATACAGATCTCTCTTCAATTTCTGAAACCCCACTGGCAACTTCTTCCCAACCACCAAAAGAAAATGACACGGAAACATACTCAGAGGTTCCAGAAGATTCTGTTTCCATCGATGGAGAAGAAACTTCCTCTGCTCCATCCATCATAAACTCTCAGTCGGCTCTTGCAGAAGCTACTGAGGAACCAAACATTTCTGGAGACTTAAGCGATGGACCAATCATATCTCCTAAAGAAGAGAGAATTGGATCTACTTCGGAGCCAGGGGTTAATGAGGAACATCTTCTAGATGGTGACAATACCCAGGACAAAATCAATACTCCACCTTCTGATCAACAGCTAGTTTCTGAAGATATACTGGAAACTAGTATCCCAAGCTCTGGCGATGAACCAGGTGTAAAATCTGGAACAATTTCTCCCCTTGTAGACACTGAGACGTCAACAAAAACTCAGGAACCCTCAGGAGAAACATCTTCTGCATCTATTGAGGATATGCTCTCCAATTCAGAGAATGAAGATGGAGAACCCTCCCCAAGTCTATCATCCAAAACTCTTGATTCTTCTCCAGGCGGTGAAGTTGTAGATGAAAATAGTGATGGGGAAGATGACACAGGATCAGCTTCATCAGCCAAAACAGCCATTACAGTGAACAACGATGGTCAGCCTGGAAGTGACTTTCCTGTGGGACAATTAGTAACTTCACCCATTGGAGGAATTTTAGCTCTGGCACCTATAGAAGATGGAGAGACCTCAGTCCCAAGGGATGATGCTCAATTGTCAACAGGAGCCGTATCCTCTGAGGATGCGACACCACAATCAGCCTCTTCTGCTGAAGGAATGGAAACTTCTGCTTCTGAGCCATCCGCTGTGGGTTCTCAACCATCTCCAGATGATGAAGCAGCACCTGAAACTTCTAATGAGACAGAACAAACATCTGCAACTAGTGAGAATGTATCACCTATGGCTTCATCGACCGCAGAGTCACAAGAACCCACAACCTCAGAAAGTGGTGAGTTTTCTGGAGCACTCAACGAAGAACGTCCTGCCTCCCCTGTTGAAGTGGCGGGAATTGCCAATTCACCTCCAGCAACTGACAAATCATCTCAGTTCCTTCCAGAAGGTGTGGCTTCTTCTGATGGAGTAGAAGATTCCGAAGACCTCACTAATACGATCGGTGAGATATCTTCTCAAGGTCCATTGGACAGAGGATCAGAGTCTAAAACATCTACCAGTGAAGAGGATACTGAAGGACGTAGTGATGGAGAACTGTCCCTAAATAATAACGGGACTGAAACAGCCACGGTGGAATCAGCAAATAATGGAGGATCTCAGCTACTTCCTGATGGTGCTCAGCCATCTACAACCACTGGAACTTCTGAGATATCAGAAGGTCCCTCCAGTGTAAATGGGCAGGAAGGATCTTTGATCCCATCAGCTGCAGAGTCACATTCAACTTCTACTTCTACTGAAGAAGTGGAAAATGCCAACTTAGAATCTGGGACTCAACCATCTCTAGATGGTTCACCAACAACAGAGGTTCAAGATTCTAAGAGCGCAGAAGCAGCAGAAGATACTTCCAACGATGGGGAGAAATTGTCTTTGACCTTATCAGCCACAGCATCAAAATCTCCTGGAATATCAGATGGCGAGGATGTTTCTGGAGGAACTGGTGAAGAGTTGGAAATGACTGGTTCGGGGTCAACAAATAATGCAGGAGCTCAGCCATCTGTGGTGGCTGGTGGAGCCACTGAAACATCTGATGCGTCCAACAGAGTAGAACCATTAGAAAGCTCTTCTGCCAATGAGGGAGATACTTCTTTAGGTTCCTCAGCTGCAGAATCATCAACTGCACCAGAAGTTCAAGAGGTCTCTGGAAAACCTAGCGATGGAGATGGGATGGAAGCAGTCAATTCAGAACCAGCAACTAACGCAGAACCTCAATCATCTCCAAATGATGTTGTTGGGCCAGGTGGAGCTCCAGCTCCTGAAGAGGCAGGAACACCAGAAGTCTCAGGAACGAATGAAGGATCTTTGGCTGCATCTGCTCCAGAATCACAAGCCATCTCTTCTTCCAATGAAGAAGAAACTAGCAACACAGCCACAAATGCAGGATCTCAACTACCTCTAGATGGAGAATCAACAGCAGGGACTCTACCTCCTGATGGTGCAGAGATAGCAGAAGCGTCTTCCAGCGTGCCTGAGGAAAAGGGACCTTTGTCTCCATCCACTCCAGAGTCACTAGAAGATTCATCTTCCGCCAAAGAGGTGGAAACTGCCAGCAGAAAGTCAACAACCGATGAAGGATCTCAGCTATCAGCAGATGGAACTTCACCAGAAGATTCCCTTGCTTCTGAGGGAGCAGAACCAAAAGAAAGCCACTCCATCGCCAGTGGGGACAAGGCTTCTCCAGTTCCATCAGCCACAGAAGTACAATTGCCAGAAACATCTGCCAACGAAAAAGTTCTTGGAGGACTTGAGAATGGAGAATCTTCCTTATCCCCAGGAAAAGAGATAGCCAACACAGAGTCATCATCAAACAATGCAGGATCTCAAACATCTCCAGATAGCGTAGCAACAGAAGGGGAAGAAGCAGAGACATCTCAAGACAATTCAATTGTAAGCGAGAAGCAATTATCCTTAGCTCCATCGTCTACTAAACCACAGTCCCCTGGGACATTGGTCAGCAAAGATGTTTCTGAAAACCTGGTTAATGGAGAACCAGCGCTCTCCACCGATGGAGGGAAGGATATTGCCAACATAGGAACAGCAGGTGCCCAAGCGTCCATGTCTTCCACAGGAACAGATCCGAATCAAAACAATATAGCAGAGCAATTTGGACAAAATTCAGAGTCAATAAGTGGACAACCTTCTGCTGATGGAGCCATGATTGGTAAATCTCCAGAAGAAACCTTGATTCCCAGCTCAGTGTCTTCTGATGGGAATTTGGCCACCCAAGGAACAAGCCAGGATTTTGGTGCTCCAGGTTCTTCTCAGCCATCTTCAGATATCCAGGGCAATTTGGCAAATTCCATCAATGCTGGACGTACAGAAGACTCTCTTCTCTCTCTAGGTGACCATATTTCTATTGGTGATACTTTGGGTGTACCAGAAGGTCCAATCTTGGATGCAAAAGCAGGTGGAGAGGTTCTCCAAGGAGCCTCTGAGGCTTTGGCCAGTGTCAATAACTTAATCCATCCATCTTCTGCCGAAGGAACCAAACCAGCAGCAGGTCAACTATCAGGAGTGGCATCTCCATTGGCTTTCTTGCTTCCCAAAAATGGCCTGCTCTTAACATCTTCTAATTTAGGTGGCCCAAAGCTAGGAAATGTGGTTGGGAAAGGTTCATCTCCCTCAACGCCAGAAGAACAAAGTGAAGTTGTCAATTCAATCTTGGCAGTTCACAAGGAGATATCCACAGCTTCTTCTGCAGATGGAGGCCAACCTTCTCTTTTGGGTGCTAAAGGAAGTCCAGCAAAGGTATCAAAGTTGCTTCCTGGGAAACCAGGACCTCAAGACAAAGTAGATGCCCTTCTCCTGCCCTCCAAGCCTGAAGTCCCAGCAAAGGCATCAAAATTGACTTCTGGAAAACCAGGACTTCAAGGTAAAGCAGATGCCCCTCAACTGTCCTCCAAGCCTGCAGTCCCAGAGGAGACACCACAGTTGCCTTCTGGAAAATCAGAACCTCAACTCACAGCAGATAGCCATCTCCTGTCCTTCAACTCTGACGTCGTAGCCAATTCAGAGCGCACCGTTCCTGGGAAACCGGGTTCCTCATCTTCAGAGAGCACTTCTGCTTCAGATGAGAATGACAGGGACTCTTCAAGTAGCTCCAACCTGTCAGAAGAGCGCCAGAGTTTCATGAAAGGTAAGGTTGCTCTTGACTTAAGCAAAGCCAAACCGGGCGGGAGTGAACATCTTGCCTTATCTGGAGTGGGCCTACTAGCCATAAAGTCCTCAGAACCCACCGGCAAAACCGCAAAGAAGAAGTCCGATTCGAAGAAGTCCAAGGACAAGAAAAACAAACGAAATGAAAAACCCGCCATCATCACTGGTGTACCATCAGGTGGGTTGGTGAGAGAAACCACATTTTCTCCGTCTGGTAGATGGACGGTCTTCCTACTAACAGGATTAACAGTAGAGATGAGTAGCCACGGTCCCTTTAAGACTTGTGGACTTCAACTCCCAGAATTCTTGAGACAGCATGGGATTCTGGGAGTTGAAGTCCACAGTTGTAAAGGGTCCATAGCTGGATCCATCTCTGGGATAACAGGTTCTTCCCTTCCTGTAGCGTCCATGTTATGCATCCATTGAAGGCATCTATCAAAAAAGTCAAGATGGCGGCTGCACTCTGTAAAGGGGGCGGGGCTTGAATCACATGGTTGCCGCCATCTTAAATTTTGACCGTCTCTGGGGACAGATTGCATCCAATCGTATTTTAGCAGCAATAACAGGTAGCCCTCGACTTTAGCGACCATTCGTTTAGCGACCGTTTCAAAGTTACAACGGCGCTGAAAAAGTGAACTATAACCCATCCTCACACTTATGACCGTGGCAGCATCCCAAGGTCACATGATCAAAAATTGCGCCATTTGCGGCCTTCCCAGCCAGCTTCTGACAAGCAAAATCAGTAGTGGGGGGGGGAGCTGGATTCACTTAACAACCATGTGATTCATTTAAAGACTGCAGTGATTTGCTTAACCTTGGCAATAAAGCTCATAAAATCAGGCATTCACTTAACAACTGCCTTATTTAGCAATGGAAATTCTGATTGTACGTAGTCGTAAGTCGAGGACTATCTGATGTTCATTAGAAACCCTGATTTTCAAGATTGTGTATCATTTAATAAGCTATCGCTGCTGTGTAAATCAACAAAAGAAGTCCTGATATTGCTTTTATTCTTCTTACGGCCATTTTACCGTCCTTGTGTCCAAAAACTGTGGACACAAAAAATGTTAAATGTGAGTGAACGTGATAATAATTATAATAACGATCAGCTTCTACGCCTTAATATCCATCAATGTTTTCAGTATTCCTGGTTTAAATTTAAACCATGATCCACCCCAGACTGAAAGTCAAAAACGGCTGAGTAAAAACCGAACCAAAATGACCTCAATTGTTGTCACGTGTTGTATATAGGTGCAGCGGTCTCCTTGTACCCCTACGGTGCCAGCGTGAACGATAAGCAGTACGTCGAAAGGAAAGTGGATTTTAACTCGCCCCTCTTCAAGCCCGAGATTGGGATCCCGCTTGGAAAAACCCTCCGCAACTCTCTTTACGTGAGTAATTAGTGATTTGAGATTCACCAAGCGGTGGTGTGTACGTGTGTCAGGCATGAAGAATCAGGACCACACGTTAAGTTCCAGTTAAGTTGATTTACGCACACAAGAATCTGGCCAACTAACAGTCAGGACTAAATTGGTGCTAGAGAAGAATCAACGGAATTCAAAAAGGGTTGAATTTAAACCATTTGTGACCATGTAAGAATTCTAGGCTGATTGCTCTCTTGACTCCGACCCCAGGCTCTGCCTCTCCTTTTCCTCCATGGAAACGTACCTCTCCCACAACTCTGTTATTCTCCTTATTCTTCTCTTATTCTGTTCACAAAGGGGAATCCTCACCTTGCTAGGACCAAGCAGGTGAGAGGGTCACATTGGGGGGGGGGGTCTTTGGAGGAGCCAGTGATAAAACATGCATCGGATATGGAGCCTCCAATTGCACATGGCTAAGTTGTGTAGAGAGTGGTGGGAATGGCCTAGAACAGTATTGGCAAACCTTTTCGGCACCGAGTCTCAAAATGGGAGTACGGACGCTCACCGGAGCACCGGAAACTGGAAGAGCCGCTCGCCGGCACGCACACCAGGGGTGAAATTAATTTTTTTCCCCCTACTCATTCTGTGGGTGTGGCTTGTTGGGGGAAGTCATCTGACTGGGTGGGCGTGGCCAACTTGACATCACTCACATCAAGGGGCTCCTCACCGGCCCCTCCTCTCCCAGCTACTCCTTATCGCGAATGGCAGGAAAATGGGGAGAGGAATATTCCCGCTTAACGTCCTTCCCTCAGTCTGTGCTGAGATTGAGGAATGGATGACAGGCAGGAAAATCCCCTTCCCCATTTTCCTGCCTTTCACGAAAATGGAGCTCCATTCCAGCTGCTCCCCGTTTCCCGTCCCCCATCCCCCTCCCTCCTGGGGACTATTTTAAAGGGAAAGCTTACAGGGACGTCCTAAATGGAGGGAGAAAAGTTAGCATTCTCTCCTGCTGCATTAAACATTGAATTCTGAGGCAGAGAGAATGCTAACTTTTCTCCCTCCATTCAGAACAGAGCTGCTGCTCCCTTTAAGGTTTCCCTCCCGGCCCCCTCCCTCCTGGGGACTACCTTAAAGGGAAGGCTTACAGGGACGTCCTAAATGGAGGGAGAAAAGTTAGCATTCTCTCTGTTGCATTTAACATTGAATTCTGTGGAATATCCAGTGTCCAGAAGAGGTGAGCGGCGACCAGCCAGGCGTGGGTGGGGCCAAGGAGGTAATTACTACCAGTTCGGCAAACTGATGCCAATAATCCCTAGCGGTTCTCCCGAACCGGTCTGAACCAGTAGGATTTCACCCCTGCCGCACGCGCAGGAGTGCCAGAAATTGGAAGATCAGTTCCCCAGCGTGCATGCATGTGCCGGGAAACTGAGCTTCCAGTTTCCGGCATGCGCATCAGTCACCTGGTCTTCCGGTTTCTGGTGCGCATGTGCGCAAAGACCAGATGGTTTGCACGAATGCACGTGCTAGAAATTGGAAGCTCAGCTTCCTGGTGTGCACATGCCTGCCAGGGAGCTGCTCTTCCAGTTTTTGTTACTCCCGCGTGCACGAAGACCAGCTGGCTGGCGCGGTATGCACCGGGAGACAGCTGGCGTGCCCGGAGAGTTGGCTCTGCGTGCCACTTCCGGCACGCATGCCATAGGTTCGCCATCACGGGCCTCGAAGGACAGGAGGAAGAACACCTGCGAATGCAACAATCGGATAGCAATAGCACTTAGACTTCTATACCGCTTCACAGTGCTTTACAGCCCTAGTCTAAGCGGTTTACAGAGTGACCCCCCCAAAAATCTGGGTCCTCATTTTACGGACCATGGAAGGGCGGAAGGTTGAGTCAACCTTGAGCCGGTCAGGATCGAACTGCCAAACTGCTAGCAGTTGGCAGGTAGCCAAATTAGCCTGCAATACTGCATTCTAACCAGTGCACCGCCATGGTTCTGCGCCAGATACAGGCAGTCCTCGTTTTATGACCATTTATGTCATTTGAAATTAACAACCTACCTGAAAAATGGGACTTAGGACCCAGATTCATAGTTCCAGCAAACTCTCCCCCTTCCAATCATATGATGCACTTCAGGCATTCAGCAATTAAAGCATCCAGAGGTCACATGACCACGTGTTACAACAATACAGGTAATCCTTGATTTACAACCATTCATTTAGCGACCGCTTGAAGTTACAACAGCATTGAAAAAAGGGACTTATGACCGGTTCTCACACTTACGACTGTTGCAGCATCCCCACGGTCGGTCACGTGATCAAGATTCGGCTGCTTCGTTCTTGAGAATTTTTTTTTTTTAATGTTTATGTTGGAAAAAATAAAATTTTTTTACAAAAAATTAAAAAAAGATGACGGTCGCCGTGTCCTGGGGTCACCCCTTCGGCAACCTTCGGACAAGCAAAGTCCGTGGGGAAGCCAGATTCGCTTAACAACCGTGTGACCCACTTCACCACTGCCGTCATTCACTTAACAACGATGGCAAGAGAGGTCGTAAAATGGGGCAAAACTCACTTAACAACTGTCTCGCTTAGCGACAGAAATGTTGGGTTCAATCCCAGTCAAGAGTCTGCATATATAATATGCAGACTTTTTTTAGCTCTTTTTAGCTTTTTAAGTGTAAATTGGGTTTTAATTGGATTGTTTTAAATTGTGGGCCAAAGCTGTATAATTCTTTTAATTGATTTTAAATTTTGTATTGGTTATGTTTTTTATCCTTGGCTGTGCACCGCCCTGAGTCCAATAGGAGAAGGGCGGTATATAAATTGAATAAATAATAATAATAATAATAATAATAATAATAATAATAATAATAATAATAATAATAATATACATTTAGTAAAATTATTATTACTACAGTATAACATAGAATAATGTATATTAGGCGTTGATCTATTATGATGTATAATGCAGCAAACTGTGTTAGCTACATAAGCATTGATTTTTAAAAAAGCAGAATCTCTTTCTGATGGACTCCATCTTTTGATGCTTTCCTTTAGTTCACGGATAACGGACAGATCGTCTTCCCCGCCTCTGACAAAGATATTTCCAGCTATCCCAAGCCACCTTCCGGTGGTTTTAATGGTCGTGAGGAAGTGCCCATGGTGGCTGTGTTTTGGGACAATGCTGACTTCTCCAAAGGATCTGGCACCATCTTTTACCAGGTGAATGTCGATGGCTTTACGCTACGGACCTCTAAGAAGCAAAATTAGTCCAGTTAATCCAGTGTTTCTCAACCTTGGCAACTTTTAAGAGGTGTGGACTTCAACTCCACACCTAAGAGCCTGTAGTACAGTGGATTAAAGCACTGTTATTAACATCTGCTGCTTGCAATTACTGCAAGTTCGAATCTCCCCAGGCTCAAGGTTGACTCAGCCTTCCATCCTTTCTAAGGTAGGTGAAATGAGGACCCAGATTATGGGGGCAATAAGCTGACTTTGTATAAAATATACAAAAGTATGAAGACTATTGCTTAACGCATTGTAAGCCGCCCTGAGTCTCCGGAGAAGGGCGGCATATAAATTAAAGCAAAAAAAACCAAAACTCCCAGAATTCCCTAGCTAGGGAATGGGGCTTGCTGAGAGGAGGACGGGAAGGGAGAGGAGGAGGAGGAGGAGGAGGAGGAGGAGGAGGAGGAGGACTGTGGGGTCCTCGGTGCTCTCTGAGCTGAGTGGTTTTCCTGAAGACATTTTGTGACCCAACTAGGTAACATCATCAGTGCTGGAAAGGAATGGGGTTTGCAGAGAGGAGGAGGAGGAGGAGGAGGAGGAGGAGGAGGAGGAGAACGATGACTGTGGGGTCCTTGGTGCTCTCTGAGCTCTGTGGTTTTCTTGCAGACATTTTATTACCTGACTAGATCACATCATCAGTGCTAGAAGGGAGTAGGGTTAGCCTTCAACCTTCCAGCACTGATGATGCTACATAGTCCAGTAATGAAATATTTGCAAGAAAACAGCCCAGCTCAGACAGCACCAAGGACCTCTCCCTCCTCCTCCTTCTCCTCCTCCTCCTCCTCCTCCTCCTCCTCCTCCTCCTCCTCCTCAAAAACCCCCTCCCTTCTAGGCTTGATGATGTCACCTAGTCAAGTAATGAAACATTTACAAGAAATCAACCAAGCTCAGAGAGCATCAAGGACCCCCACAGTTCAGAAGCTCTCTGATGCCTTCTCCGCCATTCTCCATCCTAACCCTTCCTGTCAATGACTACTTCAGCTTCAACCACAACAATACACAAGCAAATAATAGATACAAACTCAAGGTAAACCTCTCCAAACTCGATTGCAGAAAATACAACTTCAGCATCAGAGTGGTCAATGCCTGGAATGCACTACCTGACTCTGTAGTTTCTTCCCCAAACCCCAAAAACTTTAACCTTAAACTGTCTACTGTTGACCTCACCCCATTCCTAAGAGGTCTGTAAGGGGCGCGCATAAGGGCACCAGAGTGCCTGCCGTCCCTCTCCTAATATTCCTTTTTACTCTTACTCTTTTCATGTATTCAAATTATACTTTTATAATTTGTAATTCTACATTTATACGTTTATACGTATAATTTATATGTTTATACTTTTTTTTTTTAAATTAGATTTATATGCCGCCCTTCTCCGGAGACTCAGGGCGGCTTACAATGCGCTAAGCAATAGCCTTCATCCTTTTGTATATTTATACAAATTCAGCTTATTGCCCCCACAAACCGGGTCCTCATTTTACCTACCTTAGAAAGGATGGAAGGCTGAGTCAACTTGAGCCTTGGAGAGATTCGAACCTGCAGTAATTGCAGACAGCTGGTCTTAATAACAGGGTGCTTTAGACCACTGTACTACCAAGGCTTTTACCTGTTATCTTATATATGCTTGACAAGTAAAACTTATGACTTATGACCATTACTCTATAAATATTCCTTTGGTTTTCCACTCAACTCTGCCTTTATGCACAGGAATATCCTTGTGGGAATTCTGCCAAGCACCCCCTTGTCCAAGATGTGGAAGCAAAGATTCGCCAGTACGTCAACTCTTCCTACAGAGCCCGGTGGTTACTCAAAGTTACCTGGGACAAAGTCCAACGCTACCCGGCGCAGAGACAGACCAGCAAGGTGAGTCGATTTCAGAAGCATCGCGATATCTGTCCTTTCGTGAAGGTAGCTCGACCTGCTGGGATTCAGAGTAACAGAATAACAAGAGTTGGAAAAGTCCTTGGAGGTCTTCTCAAAGTCAAGGCAGGAGACCATCCCTGTCAAGTGGTGGTCCCAATCTCTTCTTAAAAACCTCCAGTGATGGAGCACCCACAATTTCTGGTGGCAAGCTGTTCCACCGGTTAATTGTTCTCACTGTTAGCAAGTTTCTCCTTAATTCCAGGTTGCTTCTCTCCTGGATTAGTTTCCATCCGTTGCTTCTTCTCCTACCTTCAGGTGCTTTGGAAAATAAATTGACCCCCTCCCTCTTCTTTGGGGCAGCCCCTCAAATATTGGAAGATGCTATCATGTCACCCCTGGTCCTTCTTTTCATTCATCTAGACGAACACCTATCAAGCCGTTCTCACCACAGACGGTTACCGAACCTACGCGCTGTTCCTTTACCAAGAGGGAGGGATGCAGTGGGACTACACCAAACTCTCAGCCCCCAACGCGCTGATCGGGTACACCAGGTAATGCTAATAATCTCTTTACCAATAAAGGAGAATATATTTGTAGCTCAGGGCTTCCAAAAAAAAAAAAATCAATGTCTTTTCTTCCTCTCTCTATGCAGCGGCGATGGATATTTCAAAAACGATAATTTGATGACTCGAACCCCAGCTGAGAAATACCGGCCAGATGGCTTCCAAGGTTACAATACAGGTAGGGCCAAGGTTCGGCTTGGTGAAACGGCCTTGCCAAAATCTCGTGTCATCTTGTGCATAAATGTCTTGCTTTCTACCACGGCTAGGATGAGAGAAATCTAGAAGGCAGAACACAAATCTAGTAAAATAAAATAATAATTAATAACATAACATAACGTACCGGTAGAACAAAACTAACCCGAGATAAATCTGTATAAATCAGAATCGAGCTGGAAGGGACCATGGAGATCTTCTAGTCCAGCCCCCTACTCAAACAGGAGACACTATACCATTTTCAGACAAGTGACTGTCCAGCCTCCAGTGATGGAGAACACACAATTTCTGGTGGCAAGCTGTTCCGTTGGCTAATTGTTCTCACTGTTGGGAAATTTCTCCTTAGTTCTAAGTTGCTTCTCTCCTTGATGAGTTTCCATTAGTTGTTTCTTGTCCTGCCTTCTGGTGCTTTGGAGAATAGGTTGACCCCTCTCTTCTATGGGGCAGCCCCTCAAATACTGGAAGACTGCTATCATGTCAGCTGATTGCTGCTTTCTCTCTATGTTCCTTTCCAGATGTGCGTGGCCTGTGGATATACAAACTGGATAGCTGGATCCGTGTGAATTACCGGCAGAGGTGCCTGGATTGGTTGAGTCACGAGAGATTTCCATCGGCCTGGAACAGGAACCTGCCCGCTTGTCCGTGCTCTCTGCAACAGGGGATGTCGGACTACCGCTACACCACCAGCCAAAAAGGTGTTTTGTCTTCATGGGATTGTCTCCGGCGTCTTTTGAGATCGCTGGACCCACAGAAACAAAAAATGCCGAAAGTTCAGACAGCTGCTGGTTTACGTCCTCTGGATAAAATCACAACCACCATTTCAATTTAGTCAGTTACAGGTAGTCCTTGACTTATGTCTGGTCAGTGAGTGACCTTTTCAAATTATGATGGACCTCCCCAGGGCTTTTTAGGATTATGGGTTCCTTGGTGCTCCCTGAGTTTGGTGGTTTTCTTGCAAATGTTTTTGGACCTAACTAAGGAACATCATCAGTGCTAGAAGGAAGGGGATTTGTGGAGAGGAGGAGGAGGAGGAGGAGGAAGAGGAGGAGAAGGAGAAGGAAAATGAGAAGGAGGAGAAGGGGAAGGAGAAGCAGAAGGAGGAGAAGGAGAAGTGAAAGGAAGAAGGGGAAGAAGAAGAAGGAGGAGAAGAAGGAGAAGAAGGAGAAGAAGGAGAAGGAGGAGGAAGAGGAGGAGGAGGAGAAGGAGAAGGAGAAGGAGAAGGAGAAGGAGAAGGAGAAGGAGAAGGAGAAGGAGAAGGAGAAGGAGAAGGAGAAGGAGAAGGAGAAGGAGAAGGAGTGGGGGGGCGACTGTGGGATCCTTAGTGCTCTCTGAGTTTGGTGGTTTTCTTGCAAATGTTATAAGACCTAACTAGGGAACATCATCAGTGCTAGAAGGAAGGGGATTTGTGGAGAGGAGAAGGAGAAGGAGAAGGAGAAGGGGAAGGGGAAGAAGGAGGAGAAGGAGAAGGAGAAGGAGAAGGAGTGGGGGACGACTGTGGGATCCTTAGTGCTCTCTGAATTTGGTGGATTTCTTCAGATGTTTCATGACCTAACTAGGGAACATCATCAGTGCTAGAAGGAAGGGAGTTTGTGGAGAGGAGGAGGAGGAGGAGGAGGAGGAGGAAGAAGAGGAGGAGGAAAAGGGCTTGGAGTCCTTATTGTTCTTGGAGCTTAGTTGTTTTCTGCAGACGTTTCATTACCCAATTAGGTAACATCATCAGTGCTGAAGGTGTGGGGGGGTTGTGGAGAGGAGGAGGAGGACTGTGTGGTCCTTGGTGCTCTTTGAGCTTCGTTATTTTGCTGCAGACATTTCATTACCCAACTAGGTAACATCATCAGTGCTTGGAGGGAATGGGCTTTGCTCTCTATTTATAAGAAATAGAATTCCAATAGTGTAGTTATGACCAATCCCTTGATTCTTACATCACCCTTCATTCAATCCACTCATGTCCTATCGTTGCGGCGAAAAACGGTCGTTGAACAGGAGATGACAAGATTAGACCAAAGGTCCCCAAACTTTCCATCTTGGCGGCCCAGTCTGGCGCAGAAGTGGCATGTGAGTGGCAGGTGCACACATGCACACACAGCTCCATTTGTGCAAGCGGCACACGCACGCACCCTCCACTCGCGCAGATGGAGCTTCGCGCGTGAGCAGAGGGCACTTGCGCTCGTGCACGAAGCTCCCCTCGCGTGAGTGGAGGACACTTGTGCTCACACACGAAGCCCCCCCCTGCGTGCGAGGGGTGGGCGCTCGCGTGTGAAGCTCCATTCACGTGAATGGAGCTTCACGCGAGTGCAAACGCCCTCCTCTCGCGTGAACGGAGATTTGCACGAATGCTTGCCCATTTCTCCTGTGGCCCAGTTTCGAACGGGCCACGGCTCACCAGTGGGCCATAGTCCAGGACAGGGTTGCTATTCCCTTACTTTCCCTACTGGTTCTCAAATGTGAGTGCGCCCACGCATGTACCCGTCCTTCCATGCATGTGCTTTGCTGGTATGCACACTTACGCGCATGCGTCCGGTCTCAAAACTGTGCCTAAATAGGATGGCATAGAGCCGTGATGGCGAACCCATGGCACGTATGCCACAGGTGGCACGTGGAGCCATATTAGTGGGCAGCTCTGGTGTGCATGCGTGCGCCAGCCAGCTGATTTTCGGGCATTTTGGGCCCACTGGAAGTCAGGAAAAAGGCTGTTTCCGGCCTCCGGAAGACCTCGGGGGGGGGGGGAGGCCATTTTTGCCCTCTCCAGCCTCCTAGAAAGGCTCTGGAGCCTGGGGAGAGTGAAAAGCGGGATTTCCGGTGGGACCGGAAGTTGGCAAACGGGCCTTTTCCGGCCTCCGGAGGGCCTTCAGTGGGGTGGGGAAGGCTGTTTTCACCCTCCCCAGCCTCCTAGAAAGGCTCTGGAGCCTGGGGAGAGCAAAAAACGGTCCTACCTTGCCATCACATGCCAAAAATGGGGGGAGTGCAGGGGGGGTGTTGCACGCGCATGCACGGGGGGTGGGGCGCAAAGAATTGTGGGCGTGGCCACACACACGAGGGACCCCCCGCACTCCCCCCCACTTTTGGCACACAATGGCAAAAATCAGCTGCCCCCCCAGAGATAAGGAGAATCCAAGACCTCGGTGCCTTCCGCCATGCCCTTAAAACCTTCTTTTTCCAGCAAGCCGGGCTGGCCTAACACTATTTAAAATGTTTTTAATTGTTTGTTATTGTTTTTAATCATGGGGCCAAATTTATATATATATCTTTTTAATTGTATTTTAATGTTTGTAGTTTATGCTTTTACTTGGCTGTTCACTGCCCTGAGTCCTCAGGGAGAAGGGCAGTATACAAATTTAAAAATAAAATAAAATAAAATAAATAAAAAGGTTAGCCATCACTGGCATAGAGCCAGGACGGGTGGGCAGGGCCACTTCTGAATTCCACCTCTGGCCCAGGGGTTGGTAAGACAATCGATCTGCTTTTCCCACTGTGGAATTACAACCACTGCTGGGGAATTTAAGCATTTGAAATTAACCCCTTTCATGTTTGCAGGTGGAGAGAATTCCGGCTTAACCCTGCTGTATTCGTCCAGTCCAAATAACTACGGGGCAGGCGTCCGATGTCTCTACAACCAAAACGGCCAGCTTCAAGAAGGTCGGCAAGAGAGAATTTGGAAAACGTCCAGGAAAAACTACCCCAACAACGGTGAGCCACGGAAGGGATGAAGGGTGGAGGTTTTTTAATCCCTCGTCTCGGGATTAAAATGATGGAGACAATGAAATGAAAATGGAATTAAATATGAGCCACCCGTGTGCGGCGGCAGCCAAAAAAGCCAATGCAATCCTAAATTGCATTAACAGAGGGATGCAATAAAGATCAAGGGAGGTAGTGACACCATTCTAGAAAGCCTCACCCCCCAACGCGCCATCCTAAAAAAACGGTTCAATAGATTTATTTCCATATTGCACCAAGTTTTCATCCAGGGGCCGTCTCTGCAGTTTGAAAATAATACCTTGCACCACTTAGAAGCGGATGAAACCGCTCTTCCGAATCAAAACTGATCAAAAAGGCGTCCAAAAATGGATAATAATAATAATAATAATAATAATAATAATAATAATAATAATAAT